>PVLA01006114.1:0-130847 GCA_004027455.1 Hydrochoerus hydrochaeris | reverse complement strand
AGGTATTCGATGTATTTTACTTGATTCCTGAAGAAAAGGGAAGCCAAACCTCCGGGAGTCAGGCAACATCTGATGCCCATTCTCTTCCCAGCTACTGGTGCCACGGGCCCCTGCTTTGTCCCGGCTGCTGCGCACTGGCAAAAATAATGACGCGATGCTTATGCAGGTCCCTAAGTTGACCTTCTGCGTCTGTGGATGGGGAAGACCCCAAAGAACCATTTCTGCTCTGAGCACATACAGGTTTTTTTTTTTTGGTCATAGTTTCTCAAAGAACAAAGTGCAGGAGCTATTTACATGGCAGTAAGTAGGTGCTGTAGGTAGAGAGGATTTAAATATGTATTTGCATAGCTCACATGTAAATACTGCACCACTTTCGGTCAGGATTCAGTGTCCTCAGAGTCTGGTATGTGCTGAGGCTCCACGCCCTCCCTCACCGCTACCAGGACGGCTGGACTCACAAGGTGCCAGCCACCGAGCTGGGAGCAGCTGTGTGCATGCTGCAGTCATCGGCTCCACCACACAGCTTCAAACTTTAGAGTCCCAGCTTAGGCCCCAGTTCCAAGACAGGGGACAGGGGCATTGCCACACACCACTCGGAGGCCAGAGCCAGCACCAGCAACCCGGGGAAGTCACACTGCTGCTCGCTGGTGCTTAAGGGTGAAGCAGCGTTTAGACGCCCTTCCTTCTGGGAGAGACACAGAGTGCCACGGTCAGCACTGCGGCTTCCGACCGCATGTGCTCTGCTCACACCGTCCGGCTGTGTGTCTGGTACACCGACTGCCTCATGTCACACTTGTCCCTTTTCTTGCTGTGGATAATTAAAAATGTTTTATTAATGCCTGCGTGTAATGTCCAATGTTTACACTCCTGGTGTGGAGTTAAAATATGTGCATAACCAGCTTCATTCACTTCCTCATGCCCTTACCCTCCCATTCCTGCCCCCTCTAGCCCTTCCTTTAATCTACCTTGGTTCTTTATTTACACTTGGTGTTTCTCGTATAAGAGAATCTAATGTGAGAATCGAACAAGAGAAGCCAATGTGATATCTAAGCTTTGGTGTCTGACGTCACGTGACCTTACGGTCTCACAGTTCACCCATCTTCCTACAAATGACTCAATATTCTTCTTTAAAGCAGAGCAGTGCTCCATGCTGTGTAAACAGCACATTTTCTGTCTCTGAAATACTGCTCAGAACAATGCTACTTTTCTCGTAGTTTTGCTGTGTTAATGAATCAACACATACAAAGTGCTTAAAATGGTTGCTGGCGCCTCGTTAACCCTCAGTTAGTACCGGTTCCCATTGCCTGTGTTTCTGCATTGCTTACGAGGCCGGTACTATTCCGAATGGAAAGAAGTCCTGAGGCGCTTCCCTCCCCACGTACAGGCTGTGCAACGTCCTCTCAAAGGTGACTCCGTGGGGCCACAGGCATTGTAAAACAGCATGTTCTGTAACGGCAGCGGAGTGGCCGTCGCGGGGCCGAGGGGGCCTGGGGACCCTGCGAACCTGCTCACAGGAGCCACACGCAGCAGGAGGCGCCCAAGGGTCGATTTTCTCAGTCACTCAGACACCCAGCAAACCAAGCAGTGGTGAGTCTGCTCACAGCGGGACCTAACGGAGCCGAGGTGCTCCTCTGGCCTGCTGCCTCGCCTGACAGATCACACACGTGCCACTGATTTGTTTAATTTAGTGACAGAGGCCCAGGCCTTGGCCTTTTAATGGACGGCCTCTTCTTAACCCATCAAAACCTTTTAGCCCCCTTGGCTTAAGTCATTAGGAAGGGGAAGGAGAAGGACAGGACAGCCAAGAAGGCCACTTCCCTTTCCCCACCGGACTTGATTTCCTTTCGTTCCCCCACAGGACAGCTTCTCTCGCCACTGTTTTCTTGTGTGGACTGTGGCTTTGCTTGAATGGTTCACCATGAAGCTTTGGCAAGTGTACACACTTGGAAGTCAGATGCTCTTCTTTCCTTCCAAAGCTCTGCCTCCTGGGGGAAAGTTCCTTCTCCTCAGACCACGGGGATGGATGGGCCCGAGCCGGGACGCCAGGAGGGCTAAGAATGGCTTTGCTGACCCGGCAATGAGCACTGTGCCTGGTGCTGCAGGGCTTAGTTTCCTGCACCCGGTCCATCCCTCCAAACTCACCTTAGTGACTGTTCAAAGAGGAATGAAAGAGTCTAGGAAGGACTTGGTTCGTGTGAAAAGAAGACTGAAAATTATGATGGGCCATTTCATGTATTTTCAGATTGCTGTAAAGTAGTTTTGTTTCTTTAGCATGTGTCTGCATGTGTGTATATGTATGTGCGTGCATGTGTGCGTCTGCGTGTGTCTGTGTCTGCGTGTGTGCATGTGTGTGTCTGTGTATGTGTGTGTGTGTCTGTGTGAATGAAGACTGAACTCAAGGCCTTCACACTGGTTTCATCTCAGCCTTTTTTAAAAAAAATTTAATTTTGAGACAAGACCTTGCTAAATTGCCCAGGCTGGGCTTGAACTTGTGCTCCTTCCTACCTCGGTCTTCCCGAGTGCTGGGACTACTATGGAGTGTTTCGTAAAGCAGGGTCTGACTACTTTGGAGAACACACTATAAGAGGGAAAGCAGTATTTTCTATTTTGGAGGAGAGGCATCATGCCTGGTAGCTGTGGCACCAGAAATGCGGCATCAGAGAAACAGCTGCCCACTCTGGGGAGGTCACCTGACTGGAAGGCAAAATCAGCTACACAGGAAGACACGCATCAGCGTAAGGCAAAGGGAGGAAGGGAAAGAGGAAGGCAGGAGGGAAAGGAGGGAGAAAGCTCCGCAGTAGCTCAGTAACAGTGAGTTTGGAGGTCCCAACTCCTTGTGCTTTGAGATTTCGCCTTCCCGGGGAAGCACCCACCCCGTGTGCTGCTGAGATCCAGCGTGAGCTCGAAGTGCCCTGGGCAGCTACATGGTAATGGAGATTCAGAGAGGTCCAGTCACTTTCTCAAAGTCTCATAGAGGAAATGGGGTGGATATTTGACCCTCATCTTTGGCTCAAATTCAGGGTCCTAACATGATGTGAGGGACGTATGGTGATGGAACCGCGATGCTTTGGTAAAGATGTATTTCTAAGCTGTAGGGGACTGTGATACCTGCATCATAAAGTTCTTCACTCATTCATGCAGTAGCTACTAAGTGCCAGAGGCTTGGTCAGGTCCGTTCTAGAGCAGCCTGCAGGGTCCAGACAACCAGCCAGCTGACATTAGGGCCAACCCAAAGAAGGAGGATGTGGATCCTCGGCTCGCCTGACCCTCCTGCAGCACTATCTGAACTTAGCTCTGTCCACAGGGAGCTGGGGACACTTTGTGGAAACTCAGCTCCAGGTCTCCTGTTGGATCCCTGGTTCCGACTAAGAGGGAATTATCATAGCTCTTCCTGCCCCAGGCCTTGGCCAGGATGGCTAGGGACAGGCTGCAGTGACAGCCGTCCTCTGGCCCCACTGCAGGTTGCTGCCAGAGCCCCAGGGCTGTGGAAAGAGTTAGCTACAGCCTACCCTGGCCCTGCCAGTGTTAAGTAAGCTTAACAATTTTCAGGAAAGTCAGGTTTTCCCTTTGAATCACACTCTTTAAACGCCACCCTGAGCTCCTAGGGAATGCATGGTTCAGCAGCAGCTAGGATCTCCTAAGACAAAGCGATCACTAAATTTGGCAAGCTGGGTTTCCCATCTAACACTTCCTGCTTTGTAGGAAAGGAAAGAAACGAGTCTAGAGAAGCACTGTGTTCAGCACCCACAGTCTCCAAGCAGTGTGTTCTTGATACTTAATCACTAATAGTGCTTAGCTTCTTTTTGGTCCAATGGACCAAGCAGAACCCAGCTGGGGGCAATTTTTATGCTTTGCATCATCAAATCCGAGCTGTAAAAAGCCAGGGAACCTCCCCCCTTGCTTCCTCTCCTTTACAGATGGATGGAAGGGTGGGAAACCCTTCACTCTGAGTTAGCCTATCGCACATGAATTGCCACTACACACACATGTACACGCAAGCTCACGCGATCTGCTTGGACCACTTTTATCTACTCAGCAACAGCTGAGAATCTAGCACCTGCTGGACACCGTGCTTTGCATGGAGGGCGCAAGGGTGAAGGAGCACCCCATCCAGGCTCACAAGGGGTGAGGTAAACGAGTGACAAACCAGAAGACTTCACAGGAGAGTGAGGCAAAGGACGCAGGTTCTGAGACCTGCGTAGCTCAGGCCAAGAGGACAGGGTGAGGGTTATGCGGTGGCCTGGGAGGGGCTTGTTAAGGGATGTCTGAGTCCACATTCAAAAGACACTAAGTGCAAGGGTCTGCAGCTCTACGAGGGACCACAGCAGGTGTGCAGGTCTGGGCCACCACTTGTGTGTATGTGTGTGAGTGTGAATGCGTGTGCACTCTAACGGTGCGGAAAATGCTGAAGTAACCACCAAAGGACATGGAATGTTATTCTGGCATAAGAAAGGAACAGACTTCCAGACTTGTAGGCCTGTAATCCCTACGACTCAGAAGGGTGAGGCAGGAGGCTTTTAGGTTCAAGGGCAGCTTGGACAACTTAGTGTGACCTTGTCTCAAAATGACAAGGGAAAAGGGCAGGGGATGGAGTATAGTGGCAGATGGCCCCTGATCAATCCGGAGAACTGTTAGAAAGAAGGAAAAGAAATGGGAATAGGAAAGACTTCCGATCCACGCTGCAGAAGAGATGATTCTGGGCCTTGGAAACACTATTGAGTGAGAGCGACTAGATACCAACCCCGCACATTGTATGACTCCACTGCCAGTGTCTGCGACAGGCAGATCTGGAGAGCAAGAGGGCAGACTGGGGGTCCCTAGGGCTTCGGGGGTTGGGGAGAAAAGGCGAGTGACAAGGAGGTGCTTTGTGGCCCCCGTTTTCTTGGTTAGTTAATCCTAGTTTGCAGTAACTGTGGGTCAGTGCTGGCCTTTGGTTAAAACTCAACAAAGCTTAAAAGAAGCTGGCAGTCAGTCATAAAAGAGAAGCCCCTACTTCGCAGTGGGACCCTTTCCACCGACACTTCGCCACCCTGTCACATAGTTCCGGTCCCCTCTCCCACCTGCTGTGGGGTCCTCTGTGCATGGTAACTTGCTTCCCCAGGCCCTCAGCACAGGACAGCAGGGAGGGGACCTGCTGCCAAGGGACCCAGGAATCTTTTACTCTTCTGGTGAGAAATCTGGCCAGTGACCCATTTTTTATGGGGTTTTCAAACTTCAAACATCAACTCAGTTATGTATTTAAAAACATATGCATTCACTTAGTTGTACCTCTGATGCTTACTAAAGGCAGAGTTGGCGCTTGATGGCAGTCAAGTGTGACAGGCAGGAGACCAGTGCCTCCCTGTGCTCTGCCCTCCCCTGGAAAGGCCGAATCAGAAACACCATCACCAGGAGGCACACTCGTGGGTGTATGCATCCCCTGGGCTGGTTAGATGCTAGCATGTGCCTTCCAGAATGGTCACAGGCCTGGTGAAGAGCTGTCCCAACCCCCAAGCAGTGCCCAAGAACACTCAGTGGAAATGCCAGAGAAAAAGAGTGGGGAGGGTGGGTGGTCTGCTATTTCACCAGGCAGGGTTCTTGGGATTCTCCCCCCATTACTGACCCAGACTTATCTAGGATTAGCCGGACGACTGTGGGTTACTTTGCTGTTGTGTCAACAGAACCAAGGAGAGTAAGAGGAAAGTCACAGCTGGGATCTCAGGATGAGCCACAGCACTGCAGAGAGCTGTGAACAGCTGTGCAGTAGCAGAGGCAAAAAGCAAGGGCAAGACTGGGGAGCAAGATCACCGCGCTGTTTACAGGCACCAATGTGCACCTTTCTTTGTCTGCAATGGTCCGGGGTTGTCGGACCTTGTAGTGTAACAATCAACCCCTTTTCACTCGAGACACTGTCCTGCTTTGGATACTAAACCTGATTTGTCATCGGAAAAACAACTACTTTGATTTCACTTATTGTGCACTTCCAGAGTGGCCAAACCAAGCAGGGAGGACAAGGGTGGTAGCCAGAGGCTAGGGAAGCGGATCTGGGGAACTGTTGTGTGATGGGGACAATTTCAGTTTTGCACAGTGAAAAGGGTTCAGGAGATTGTTGCATAACAGCGTGAGTATCCTCAGCACTACCGAACCGCACATTGCTAACTGCACATTGAAAACGACGGTATATTTTATGCTATGTGAATTCTATTACAATTTTAAGAATCTTTTGGTTAGGTGACTCTGAAACTCCACCTGCAGTCAGTGTATCACATGTTTAGAAAGGTGAAAACCAAGAGAGCACTTTTAGAAAAGTCCTTGAGAGAGGTGTGCTGTGAGTGCTCCACTATGCACTGGGTGAAGTAGAAGCTGCTGACCGGCCCCCTCAAACCTAGGAAGACCTTAGGGCTCACCAAGGCCACCTGGAGCATCTGGCAGATAACCCTGAAGTCAGGAGAGCTGGGAGAGAGATGGAGTCGGCTGGGACAGCCGCTGTGGTTTGGGACTCTCTATTTCTTCGCAGTACTGAGGAATGAATCCAGGGCTTTTACAATGAACCACATCTGCAGACTCACTTTTACTTTTTATTTTGAGAAAGGTCTCATTAATTAATGTCATTAAATCACCAAGCTGGGCTTGAACTTGTGCCTCTCTTGCCTCAGCCCCCTAGGGTGCTGAGATTACAGGTGTGTGCTGCTGTGCCCAGTTAGTTTGGATCTTAAGTGTCCCAAAAGGCTGACACATTAAAGACTTGGTTCCTAGGCTGGTTCTATTGGGAGGTTGTGTAATTTTTAATAGGCAGGCACAGTGGGAAGTTTCTAGGTCACTGGGGACATGCCCTTTCGGGCAACTTTGAGATCCCAGCCCCTTTCTGTTCTTCTCTTTGCTTTCCTGATAATGAGTTGAGCAATTTTGCAGTAAGGCTCAATGTGCTGCCTTCCACACCAAAGCAACAGGGCCAACCAACCATGGACTAGAACTCTGAAACTGTGAGCCAAAAGGAACTTTTTCTATTACAAGTTGATTATCTCAGGTATTTTGTTACAGTGCTGGAAGGCTATCATACACTGTTACAAAACATTGAATGCTCTAATTTCTTACTAGAAGCTTGTTGTGCTATTTAAAGTGATTGTGTGCCTTTGTGTTATACACAAGTGATCAAAAAAGCCACGGGATTGCCTGTGGTTGTATCAAGGGACAGGAAAGAACACATATAGAGGAAGAGAGTGTGATAAAAGGGGTTTGCCTTTGAGTCCCATGTGGTCAATGTTCTTGTTTTACATTGCAAAGGCTTTGGTTTTCAAGCCAGAAAAACGAAATCTATTCGTAGGTCACTACTGGTTCGTGGTTCCTCTGGAGACTGAGGCTACTGGATGCTTTTCTGTGGCACTCTGGTATCCAACAGGAGCATTTGGTTTTAATTTGCTTGCATCCAAGGTCAAGGGGTTGCTTGAGCTTCGGGAATCTGCCTCTGCAGACATGCTGGCAGCAGCTCATCCCGAGGGAGTGGTGGGCTGTCTGGTGGGCGGGTGTGTGCGTGTTACAGACACCCAGGGCTGTGCTTGGCCTCCTACTGTCTACACAGCCAACATGCTATTTACATGGCCTTTCTCAGTGCTGCTGGGGCATGTGCTACTCATAACAGTGAGGTCAGATGACTGGGGGAAACTGAGAAAGCCCTGCAGGATGACAGGCCAGAAAGGATGCAGGCTCTGAGGGAGGATACGGCTTTGGGTAATCTACTTAGACCCAGCTTGGGCTTTGGCTCAATGAGAGAATGGTCTGAGTAGTCAAAGGCAGACACAGACTACTGAGAAACTCTTATTTTTCTTTTCTATTACTTTTTTTCTGGGGAAAATACTGCATTTCTTTCATTTACTACTCCCTCGGGCACAAAAATGAGCTCCTCTTCCTGTTTCTAGTTCCAAAGTTCATTTGATCTTAGGAGTCCTGATCAGTTCCACCAAACCACCTTCTCTGGAGGAAACTAAGTAACAGGGCGGTGCCTCTTCTTGCAGCAGGGGAGCTAAAACTGTCTTCGCTATCAGCCTAGATTCCTGGTGAGCGCAAGCTGCAGCGGGCATCTGAGCTGAGGCAGGTACAGAGCTCCCCAAGAGTATTCAGGCCTGGGGACTAATCCCAGAGGCTCCTGCTCCTCAGAGCTTGCATGTGCTTCCTCCCCGAGATGTCCTCTAGCCCGCCATCTGGGAGTGACTGCACCAGCTCTTGTCAGGGGACACTTACATTCCTCTCTTCCTGCTCCTTTGCAAAGGAGTCATCTCATGTGATAGCTTCTCTCTCAGAATTATCAGTGTGGATGAGACCATGCTATTTTTTGCTGCTCACAGACAGAGACCTTCCTCAAAGGTGACAGTGTGACACCAGCATGAGCTTCAGTAAGAATATAACAGGAATACACACTGATCCTCAAGTCTGGAACTCAGAATGGCCTTCGCAGGAACCTGTGGGAACGGAGGGACCTTGGCTTCCCAGATCTAGTAACCATGAAAAAAAATTAATCCTTTTAACAAAGAGATGTTGTTTGCTTTTCAAGGTGAGCCCGCCTCTCTTGTTTAGCATGAAAGAGACTAACAATATTTTCTGTGTCAAGGGCAACAGCACTTTTATCTTGGGGAACCAGATACTCTTGGAGAAGGAAACTTACTTAAAATGGGAAAATTAGGCTATGTTCACCCTGCACGTTACAGTCTCCATTTAACAGCTAGAGAAAAGAGGGCAGAGAGAGGTTAAATAAATCATCATGACTTTTCTGGATACACTGGAACAGAGTTAATGGCACTCAAATTCTTCTTTTGTGGAGATTTACTTTGGGTCTTTACAAAACACCTTTCTATAAAAGGTGTAATTGCTGTAGGAAGGAATTTCATTTTAACAGACTAAAGCATTTTTCTAACAAAAACAAAGTAGAATCACATAGACAGTCCTTTGTCAAGTGCCTGGTTGCACAGCAGTGCTCCCTGAACTTCACAGTATGTGTCCGAGTCACCTGGAGGGCCTGGGGAGGTGGACTGTCCAGGGTTTCACAGTCTTCGGTCTAGGTGAGGACCTCACTTCCCCGAGAGGTGACTGCTGCTGATCCAGGGGCCATACTTTGAGAACCACCGCTGTCAGAGACAGTGCTGACTTGAGCAGCCGATCCCCTCAGGAGAGGCTGCTTCAGACTCCTCTGAGCCGCAGAGAGCCACCTACCCTGGGTTAAGACCCTCTCTGTGGGGTTGCTTGGAGCCATTGACTGGCTGATGCTGGGGCATGAGGCAAGGCCCCCAGCTTCAAGACCCATGGCCCTGAGGGGTGCACCCCATGTGGCAGGCAGGGAGGGAGACTGCTTCAAGCGCTGGGAGAAGAGAACTGGTCAGGGAAGGCTGGGCGATGGCTGCTGACCCAGCTGAGGCTGTGTACTACACCCGGCTCACACAGAGATGCCAGTTCTGGCTCCCCACCTAGGCCGGCCTCTGTGTGTCACTGGAAGAGGTAAACTCAAGTCAAGTCTCAACTGAGACCTGGGGGATGACTCAGTTTCCCCCGAAACCTCATATGCGGGCACTCTATTGCTGAGAACTTCACATTCTGCCCCTTGTGCCAAAGTTCTAACTCCAGTTCAGCATCTTTAGCTGACCACGATTCTTCTATGGAAAGAGACTGGGGCCTCTTTGCTCGTAGAGACAGCACCGCCATATCTGGTACTATGGTTTGAGGAGGGCCACGTCTAGGACTGATGCTTCCCTAATGAGATCTTGCCACCATTTGATGCACACACAGATCAAAGCATGAGAAGAACCCACAAACTTTATGTGTCCATCAAAGAAAATTCTTCACATCAGATTAAGACCTCAATTTTCTTAGACCACTACTGCTCTTGTCCTCTCTTTATTGGAGAGTTATTTTAAAATAGCAGATTCTGGTAAATGCATCACCCACTCCTCTCTCACGGTCTTGCCCTCAGTCTTGGGCCATCCCTGAGATGACCCAGGATCAGGGCCTTTCGCCCATGGTACCAAACCCTCCTGGGGCCACTCAGGCCGCTCTGGAATCTGAAGTATGTAAAGAGGCAAAGGGAGGCAGCCCTTTGATCCTATACTGTGAATGAGCCATGTTGCAAAATGTGAAGAATGCTAACCAGACTGAGTAGACTTTCTCTCCCTGGAGTGCACAGGGTGTGGTTTCCAAGGGGAATACAGAGGCTGAAATGAGAGGCAGCCAGCCAGGCCCAGCCAAGCCAGAGGGCTCAGCAACCAGCTTATGAGTCAAACTTACCCAAAACAAAGCTGAACACTAAGTCAGCAGTGAGCAGAGTTCTTATCGTGCTGAATAATTTAGCAGCACCATGCCACTGGGAGGCAGCTCATAGTTAATGGGATGTTTCCTGTAAATATTATTTTTCTTCCTGTCTCATCATCTTATACAGTTCAAAAATCTTTACTAATCTGGGGAGGTGACAGCAATGCATCAATTCCCACAGCCAAAGCCCCACTTCTGAAACACTCCTAGGAATCACAGGAAGCCACACTGGCTGCTCAGGAAGAGGGGGCAGGCCAGTTACTCTGGTTCCTTCTCCTAATGCCTCAGCAGGGACCCCATAGTGCTGCTAATTGTACATCTAAATGTACATAAAAGCCCCCCTAATTGCACATCCAATAAATAAGTGAACACTGTCTGCTGAATAGAGAACAAGGAAAGTCGCCATTCATTCCCAATGGAGAGCTTTCACTCACTGTGGGCTGGTGAGCTGGCTGATCTCTGTGCTGATTTACAAGCTCCTTCTGGGAGGTTCCTATGAGTCACTGCCTTCACACTCTTTGCTCTCTGATGCTTCCAGCCTCTGATACAGGTTGCACGAGGGATCAGATAGCCAGTCTGTCCACAGGTTTGAAGAACGCAAAAGACAAGGGTCAGGCAGAGAAGAGAGAATATTGCTATTGTCAGTGAGCTGAGCCCTCGGTGTGAGAGTGACACCTTTGGGAGCGGTGCCACCAAGAAGCTGCCGACTGAGGTCAGAGCTGTCATTCTTCCTCAAGCTTTGACCTAAGGACAGTGCGGACACCCTACTCTCTAAAGGAAGCTCTACTGAGGTAGACTTATTTATCTCTGTCCATGGGATGGTAATTCTGTGAGAGTTAATAAACAGCTTCTTCAATGCATATCATTTACTTTTCATTCAAATGTTTTCAGGGAAGAAAGAGGAAATATGCTGCTTGTATCAGCACATCTTAGTGAATGCCATGGTAGAGTCAAGGGCATTGCTACTGGTCATTTTTCTGTTTATGATGGCACACAGGGCTCTGTACTTATGTAGTTGCAAGCTGAGAGGAAGTTCAAGATTCACCTCAAGTGCCCAAATGCCAGTTGGACACTACTGTGTACCTCAGTTCATAAACGTAGTTCTTTCCGTGCTTCTGGTCACAAACCAAACTGGACAAGAACGGCATCAGATTCAATGGTTAGGTTCAGTGTTGATTTTATGAGGGAATTTAATTAGGTTGTCATCCAATTCAGTTTGCAAACAGAATCATGGGAAGAATCAAGTTGGTGAACAGAGGTACCACTGCGTTTCATTATTCCCCGAAGGCAGAGGACTCCAACATGCAAAACATCAAGCCTTTTGCCTTGGCAGAACTTATTTCTACAGACATACAATCATCCACACAAACTAGAATTCAGTAACTAGCACAAAAATAGGGTAAAATAAGCTGAGTGCAGTAGCACACACCTAAAATTCCAGCACTCTGGAAAGCTGAGGCAGGATGATCGCAAGTTTGAGGCCAGCCTGGACAATTTAGAGTCTTGGTAAGACCCTGTGTCAAAATATAAAGGAAAAAAGAGTTTGGGGATGTAGCTCAGTGCGAAGGCCCTAGTGAGCTGCAAGAAAGATTGATCTATTTTGTCACCATGACTCTTCAGGTTTCTCTCCCAGTTGCCAATGTGAAACAGACATGTAGACATGATCAGGGTCTGTCCTCTGCTACCACTGTGTGCTGTGCATAGACTGTCAACACGATTCACGGGAAACGGGAGGGCTACAGCAGTCCGAAGGGTGCTTCCCGGTGCCGTGTGGCGTGTGCATGCCAATCACTCAGTGGCAGGGAGGCCGGCAGAATGTGAGAGGGAAACACCACTGGGTGAAGGGTGGAAAGAACAGGATCTCCTGAGAGCTGGCAAGGATTTACTTGACAACTTATAAACATCTCTGCAGCCCAGTGCGAGCAAGCAGGTCCACACCACATGCACACTGCCCACCCTTTTGCGACTCAAGCAAGCAGGCCTGCACTGGACATGCGGTGACCCTCCCCCTACACGAGGAAGCAGGCTTGTGCCAGATACACAGTGTCTACCTGCCCACCCACCCCCTATCCCCCTGAGTAAGCAGGTCTGTGTCAAACATTCAGTGTGGTTCCCCTACCTCCATGCAAGAGAACAAACATCCACCAATTCCAAATGGGCTCTACGTTTTGCTTCTCCTCGGTATGGGGGAGCAGAAGCAAGAACTAACCAACCTGATCCAGGATGAGGACAAGGCCTGGGGAGAAAGGGGAGCAACCAGACCCTATGATTGTTGACATAAAGTCCAAGAATCCACTCGAACCCCACCCCGCAGCCTCCATCTAGCAGAGACCAGAGGGCTGATCACATTCCCCACCTACCAATGGGAGGAAGGACACAGCTTGGCTTAGAGGCTCACCACAGTCTGGGGTGAATGGACAGAGACCTCTGGTACAGGGAGGGCACCTCAAAAACTCAGAGGCCCTAAAGCTAGGTGGGTAAAATTAGGACTGGCTGGATCCCAAGACCACAGATCTTGGGAAGAAACTACTCATTCAAAAACACGAAAGTTTTTTCATAGACTTTGATTTTTCTATTTTTTAATATTTTTATCTTTCCTTCATTAAGTTTTTGGGGAGTTTTGGTCCTGCCCTTTGGAGGTTTTTTTTTTTTTCCCATTTTTTTCTTTTATCCTTTCAACTTTTTTCTCTTTCTTCTTTTATTTCCTGCTTTTGTTTTCTGCGTATCTTTCCTTTATCTTCTTCATTCCTTCCCGTGACTGTCCTCTGATACTACTAATCTCTTCCCCTCAATAGGACCCTCATCTCACTTTTCTCTCTTTCTTCTCATATCCCATCAATTAATTTTTCAACTTTCCCTTTCTCCTTTACCTTTACTAGTATAACTACTCAGCATTATGAATCTTTAGATAGCTATTATGTGTTTGCTGCTGGTTTATGCTATTAGAGGTAAAGTCGTTCCACTTAGTAGATATTTACTGTAGGCCAATATTCAATTTGTCTTACTGTTCCTACTATAAATATAGGTGGCTTCTCTATGGTTAAGGGTGGTGTATCATTGGACCTTAGTGTATGTCAATGATCAGTTTGTGTTTGATGTGAACACTGATACTGATTTTGTTACTATAGCCAGGGTTATACACCTTAGCTATTAATTGGTTTTCTTGGAATGTCAATATCTGAATATGGTTATTAGCAATACTGTGGTCCATTCCTGGGCAGCTAGGTACTGTGCTAAATATGCTGCAACCTCCTAGCCCAGGCGAATGGAGGTGACCGGATCCTGGGACAGAGACAAAGGCCACATCCAGAGGATAGCACTGAAAAATAGACACTAACTAAAGAAGTCTGCATATTAGAAACAAAGCAACCCTCTATGATCAACTGAAGGCTCAAAAAACCAACCAAACTAACACAGAAGCATGAAAAGCAAAGCAAAACAACAACAAAACTTCTCCAGACTCCCAACTTCCCCAGCCATGCACTGGAAATGTTTGAAATGGTACCCGTGGAGATAAAAACACAGGTCTGCAAGGCATTTGGCAAGCTTATAGAAGATGAAAAAGTAAACAGACATTGGGCCAGATAAACAAAATGATCAGCAAGTCTACATTAATAAAAAGCTAGCAGAGCTAAACAAAATGATTAAAACATGAATGAACTACACGGAAAATAATTAGAGCCCATGGAAAGGCTCAACATAGAAATTAGGAGATTAAATATTCTGTTGAAAGTTAGGGGAGCAGAAATGACTAATGCGAGGCCAGCAAGTCAGAACCAGAAGACAGGGCTGTGCTGGTGAACAATTAATGAGAGATTCCTTAAACACACACACAAATCAGCAGCGTTCTTGTACATTAATAATGAAACAATCGAGAATAAAAATTAAGCACTTAGGAACTAACCTAACCCAGGAAGTGAAAGACCTGTACAGTGAAAACTACAGTACTCTGAAAAAGGAAACTGAAGAGGACACCAGAAAATGGAAAGATATTGCTGTTCCTGGATAGCCAGAGTCATTACAGTCAGGATGGCCAGACTCCCAAAATTGATATACAGATTTAACACAATCCCAATCAAATATGAGTAGAACCCTTCACAGAACTGGAGAAAATAATCATAAAATTCATATGGAACCAAAGACATCCAGAATAGTAAAAGCAGTCCTGGGTAACAAGGGCAAATTAGGAGGCATTACAGTCTCAGACTTGAAGCTATACTGTAAAAGGACAGTGATAAACCAAACAGCCAGACAAAAAAATACGGTACTGACACAAAAATATCCATGAGGGTCAATGGAGCAAAACAGAAGAAGCAGAAACAATTCCAAGCACATTCAACTATTTGATTTTGACAAAGGGGCAAAAGTGTATTTTGGAAGACAGCCTCTTTGATAAATGATGCTGGGCAAACTAGCTCTGCATTTGCAGATCAGTGACTCTAGACCCGTAACTCCCACCACCTCCTGAGTTAAAATCAAAGTGGATCAAAGGTCTAAGTGTTAAAACAGGAGCATTAAGCCTGCTAGAAGGGGAAGTAGGTAAAATTCTTGAAGTCTAAGGCATAGGCAAGGACCTTCTGAACAGAACCCAACTGTACAAGAAATAACACCAAGAATCACGAATGGGATCACACCACATTAAAAGGTCTGAACAGCAAAAGAAACAATACATAAAGTGAAAAAACAAAATGACAATGGGGAAAATTTTTGTCACCTATTCCTCAGACAGGAGACTAATATCTAAACCAACCAAAATAAAAGACCCAATCAAAAGAATGGGCAAGTGATGTGAATAGACACTTCACGGAAATACAAACAGCCAACTTACACATAAAGAAATACTCAACATCACTGTCTGTTAGAGAAATGCAAATTAAAACAACACTGGGATTCCATACTACCCAGAAACAACGGCAATCACCAAGAAATCCAATAATAACAAATGCTAGTAAGGCTGTTTTGAAAAGCAACTCTTCCATATTTTTGTTGGGAGTGTAAACAAATGCAACCACTTTGCAAATCAGTATGGAGAGTCCTCAGAAAAACTAAAACTTGGAATTCCACTTAACCCAGTTACTCCTCCTCTACGTATCATCCTGAAAGAGTTAGAAATTATATTACAGTGACACATGCACACCATGTTTATGGGAGCACGATTTGTAACAGTTAAATCTTGGAAGCAGCCTAGGTGCCCATCCCACGGTGAATGAATAAGGACAATGTGGTGTTTGCACACAATGGGATACTACTCTCCCCTAAAGAAAGATAAATGAGTCATCTGTAGGAAGCTGGATGTACCAGGAGACTAACATACAGTGAAATAAATCACACGCACATAAGCTTAAGTACCACATGGTTTCTCTTACATGAGAAACACACATTATAAACAAAGTAAAAGGTAGACAACAGGAAGTAGGGAGAATCCTCCAATGGGAAGGCGGCAAGAGGTGAGGAGGGGAGGTAGGGAGGGCGAGGAGATGAGAAGAGATTAGATGTGCTATGTGCACAGACCAACTCCACACCAGGAATGCAAACACTGCGAACTATAAACACGTACTATACAGTAGTTTTTAAAAATAAAATGAGGCTAAGTCTAGGACCTCAGCTCACTGGTAGGATGCTTGCCTAGCACTGGAAAATCCCTGGGTTCAATCTTCAGCACTGCAAACATAAAAACGAAATGAGAAAACAATTTGTACAAGTCAGGTACAGTGCAGTAACCCTGCGGTGCCAGCATTCAGGGCTCCGAGGCAGAAGGGTCACACAGTCTGCCAACCCAGGTTAGACAGCGGGTTCACAAGGCTGCATGGAGCTCATCAGGAGACCCAGTTTTAAAAAGATTCCTTTGCGTCCTCAGATACTGCGTGAGTCCTGCCTTATCTGCTTGTAAGAAACGCATCCATAAGCCAGGACTACAGTCCTGGGGAAGCTACGTGCATCGCAGACTTCAGTTCTGTTGTGTTTAGTGCTGTTTGCTGTCTCGGGCACCCTTCAAGGATGATTGTTCTGCATGTGTCATTCCAAAATATAATGGAAATTGAGCTTCAGCAGTTCGATAGTTCTAAACTCTTCTGAACGCACTCAAAAAGCCAAAAGCCAACCTGTAAACTGTTCTCACACATCCAGTTATTCCTGATACAACACTGTCCCTGAGGGCAAACGGGTTGGTGCATTTTGTTTAGTTTTGTGAATTCTTTAAGCACAGTGAGGCAGCAGCTGGCCTGAGGGCTGTGCTCTGGGAAGACCAGGAGCCTCTGGTTTGGAGGTCCTCACAGTGGGGAGGGGATGTTTGCGAGGGAGTGCAAGGCTTGCTTCCTGCCACCCTACCTGGGAGGTAAGCCCTGTCCTACCGCATGCTCCCCACGCCGCCACCACACTTGAGTGCAGACTGAGTCACCCAGGTGGATCCTGGAACGAGAACGGCAAACTGCATCCCAACTGGAGGACAGTCCAAGAGACAGCCCTGCCCGTTTGGGCGGCACCAGCCTCCCTCCTCAGGGGTCTTTTGGAGGGCGGCTCTGCTGGGCCATATGGAAATGTTTGCATGGATTGTTACAGTGGCTGTGCTGATAGATTGCTGTGTGTGCCAGAGGACGCCTTGAGGCTTTTCAGAGGGAGAGAACAGGCTCAGCCCCGACACTGCCTCTACACGCCTATTGGTGCCCACTGCAGGGGCCCGTAACTGGGTCAGAGTGTCATGGAGGGAGGGCCTCTGGCTGCCACTGCATGGAAACAGCTGCCCTGGATGGATATGCAGCTGTTGCTACAGATGCCTCCAGGTGCTCAGAACTGGGTGCCACACCTCCCCCGAGCACCCTTGGAAGCTCCTGGTGCCAGAGCCATGCCTCGCCCCTGTGCCAGGAGGGAATGGCGCCACCTGGAGGGCACCCCCAGCTCTCAGAGGGCAGGGACACTGGTCACACCAGCTGAGTGAGTGTGGGGGAGTGGTGACTCTTGTGGGCAGACACCTTGGAGGGCAGCATCCCTGCAAGGCTTCCTACAAGCCTGGCTGCAGAGTCAGAGCTGGGGTGGCTGCAGAGTCAGAGCTGGGGCGGCTGGGCCTGAAGCAGGCATCCAGCCATTCCAGAAGCGACTCATGGGTTTCTTTTTTTGCTTTTGAGACAAGGGCTTGCTAGGTAGTCGAGGCTGGTCTTGAACTCACAGTGAGCCTTCTGCCTCAAGGGTTATGGATTTCTGACAGATGGCAGCAGTTAGTGCCGCTGGCCTGGTGCTGGCCCTGAAGACAGGTGCTGGCCACCTCCCGTGAGCATGTGTGCTGGCCCCCATTACCACAGCAACTCCTCCCGAGTTCCAGCTCCGAGCCAGGCCATAGAAGCCGACCTCAGAGCCTTCCCGTCCTACCTAAAATGGCTCCTGGCCTTCCGCGGTGGAGACGGTGCTGGGTGTGAGAGGAAGAAACACACACCTTGCCCTCCACACAGACTTCAAGTCTACGGTCTTTGGTTTTGTTTTAAGTCCCACTGACATCTCAGCAGAGACGGTGTTAACTTGCCATTCAGACTGTACATTTGTTGTCACAGAGGACCCGGACGTGACACAAGCTGCAGGATCTGCCTCTACAGCGATGCTCACGACAAGGAACTGGAGTCCTTTACTCACAGCTACTCTGAGTGACTGAGTGAAGGGCCCGCGGCTCCCCGGGTGCCTGCTTGAGCCCCATGCTGTCTGTGCCCTGCAGTACTTCCCTCTGTCACTCCCAGGTTTCCCTTCTCTAGATTCCATGCTGTGGCCGACACACAGCCCGGCAGGGCCTGGGACTGCGCTCTCCTCTTACTGCCGCAAGCTTCCTGACCGACAGCATCTGCCTTCTTCACATTTTCCTGCTTCTTCCTCTCCATCCCCACCGCTGAGTGCTGACCCCAGCTTCCAGGTCCCGGCCTGGTTTCCGAGTCCTGACCGCATTCTCCCATCCACCCTCCACGCAGCTGGCAGAGGATGCATCTCTGTATCAGCGGAAATCTGGTGTGATGCATCTCTGCTTCACAAACTGTGCCAGGCTCCACTGCCTGCAGAGGGTGGGCCGAGCTGCCTCTGCCTCGCAGCCTCCTGTGCTGTTCTCCTCTTAGTCTGATGGGGCCCTGTGCTCCTGGCACCAGGGCAGCTTCCTCCTGGCCCTCTGCCCGTCTGAAACCTCTTCCCTCCTTTAAGATGCGACCTGTCCTCCTCGAAGGAGACTCCTCTCATCTCATGCTTAGTGGTGTCTCTGTCCTTCGAGGGGCTTACCTCACGGGCTTCTCCGGGCACCTACCCTTTGCTGAGGTTTAGGTGTGATTTGCAGGTGCCCCTCACAACTCCTGGGCTGAGATTTGCTCCCTACTCTGAGGTATTCAGAACACAGAGACCTACTTTGACTATGGTGTCTAGAGGTCACCTTTGGGAGGTGACTAGACAAGGTCATCAGGGACAGCCTCCATGATCGTATCCTGGTGTCTTTACTAGAAGAGGCAGAGAGACCAGGACACACACACACACACACACACACTCCTCTCTTGCAGTGTGATGCTCTATGTCAGATGGGGCTCCTTAACCTTGGCCCTGCAGAACTACAAGCTGAAAAAAATAAGCCACTTTTCTCTATAAAGTTACCCACTCCATGGTATTATGTTTTCAGTAACAGTAAATGAAGTACTGCAGGCACTTACTAAGCCACACGGTTCTCCCCTGGACACTGGGCAGGCCCGGAGGACCTAGTCAGTGTCTAATCTAGCTCAATGCTCGGCACACAGTAGACATGCAGCCATTATTTTTGAATGAATAAATGAATGATGACAACAGCTCAGTTATCCTTCAATTTCAATTTCTTTCTCAAAGGCCACAGAAACTTAAGTTATTTTAAATAACAATTCAG
This sequence comes from Hydrochoerus hydrochaeris, assembly GCA_004027455.1. Lineage (NCBI taxonomy): Eukaryota > Metazoa > Chordata > Mammalia > Rodentia > Hydrochaeridae > Hydrochoerus > Hydrochoerus hydrochaeris. Next base: position 111,706 of record PVLA01006114.1, on the reverse strand, counting down.
TTTCAGTAAGAGACAGTGCCCTAGGAAAATGTATTGACCTTTTACCATTTTTAATTCACTGACCCAGAAAGTTCCATAAGTTGTTAATTCTACTGTTCAGCAATTATCCACACTTTGGCTTTGTCCTTTGTCTTATCGTGAAACCTGTCGTGCAGTGTCACACTAACAGCCATAACTCACGGAGCCCTTGCCTGTCCCACCTCGAGCTTGACAGGCATCAAGCGCTGGCTCATCTCCTCTCTGACTCTGACTGTTACTGCACTAGACAAATAATAAAGCTGAAACACACAGGTGCACTGTGTGGAACAAGTCTAAACGCTTGTTAGTGTGTCCTTCAGACAGCTTAGATCGAGAGAAGGTTTCAACTGCTGTATCCGAATTAACTCTGTTGTGGAGCTCAGTTACCCACTTTGGTCTTGGTCTTCCACCAACCTGGGCAAGAAATGGCTGAGTCTATGGCAGCAAGGACTTTGTTAAAAGCTCTGGGAGTGTTCCTTAATTTTGCAGGCAGAAAAATCAGTCAGGCCAGATGGAAAGAGAGAAGGTGATACAAAGAGAAAGATGAAGCGAAGAGAAAATGTGAGGAGAAAAAGCACTGAAAATCAGGCCAGGTGTGAAAAAGCACAGGGGAAACAGGAGGACAGACAGAGTAAGGAAGAGGGAGAAAAATGAGGAGGATAAATAGGAATTTACAACAGAGAAAAACGAAAAAGGAAATACAGGGCCCTAAGGCTCACTTCATTTCTTACACATATAAATAGCAACACGGATGTTCTGCCGAGAGCCACAAAACAACGCAACGCCCTTCCACCCCCGGTAGGCTCCTGCTGGCTGGTTCCCGGGAGTAACTCCTCGTCATCTGCTCGGCATCCTACTTAGCGTTTAAGAGACTTACAGACCAACTGCCTGAAAATCCTCCCCACCGTAGGGCCATTTCCCCACTAATTCAGTGAGGAAGTTGGCAAAGGCCAGCACGAACTGGGAGGGTGTGATGGGTTTCAGTCCAATCTGTGGCTGAGCAGGCTCGGGAGGCAAGCTGGGTGCACAGCGGACCTGCACCGCTCTCCCGCCCAGGGCAACTGTGGTTCTGATAGTTTTCTAATGCGCGTTTCAGGTTTGAACTGCAGCTGTCGCCCTGTCATCCTCCGCCACAGATTCTGATGACAGCACTTGCCGCAAAGATATTTTTCCATCATAATTTTTCAATTTATTCTGGTCTAAAAAATGTATATAAGTGGAAACAGAAAATTCGAACACACGGTCTCTCCCACACTGCTTGTGTCTCCCATGCCTCAGCTGCCCGCGTCCTCCCTACCACAGCAGGAGGCAGCGGCCAGGCTTCCAGGCTCTCCTCTCACCCTTCCTTGCTTTTCACCTCTTTTTGACCAAACACCCAAAAACTTCTGGGAGAATTTAGACGGGCCTCAGGATTCAGGAAAGCTACTCCCTCCTTTCCACATACGAAGCCCCCAGGACGGCAGGGAACACAGCAGCCCTCAAAGCCCCTTTGTTCATCTGTTCTGGGGAGAGCTGAACCAGGCACCTTCCCTTCAATCACTGCAACAACTTAGGTCTCCTCAGAGACGGAGAAAAAAGTGCTCACCCCGGACCTCAGCAGGCTCCTGTGGACAATCTGTGCGCACTTAAATTAGCAGGGCTGGTTAGTGAGCCTGGGGCTGCCCGGGGTTAGCGTCTTAACTCGCTTTGTCTATGTCCCTCCCTCAGAGCGAGAGTCCTTCAACCCACAGCGGGGGCACCCTTACCTTTCGGGGCTTCACTTTATCGTGGTAGTCGTACTGGAAGATTCCTTTGTAGCTCAGTCCCAGCCACCATGGGATGCCCTGTTTGTCCTAGGACAGCAAAAGGGGTACAGGCACATAAATAAGGGGTCGGACAAGATAAACACAGGCTGAGAGGAAGCTTCCTGCATCGGCTGAAAATGGGGAAAAATGCCACTTTCTTGAAATGGATGGAGCCCAGCTGGCTACTTGTACCTTACAGATGTGCCCATCCTGCAAGGACATTCAGTTATAGGACCAGGGTGGCATGGACTGAGCCCCCGGCTGGGGACAGCACCATAGCCATGGCATCTTCCCCCTTCCCAAATAAGAGCAAATGCTCTGCTTTTCCCCCTTTTGATGCTTTCTGGCCTATTCCTTCACCCACCACACAGAAAATTCAAGTTATTGAGCCTGCTGATAAAATGAACAATGTTTTGAGTGGAGAAACTGCCACTGGGATTGCCAGAGCTGGACAGGCCTCTGGAGACTACAAAACAGGGCTCCTCTCTTTTTAAGGACAAAGAAATCAAAGCACGGAGTTGAGCCAGCCTTGCTCAGGGCCCTGTCCAGACACAGCAAGGCAATGCCTCACAGGCTTGAACATGTCACTCCTGATGTCAAGGACAGCTGGTGCCAGGCAGGATTTAGGATTCATGCTGTTCAACACAGAACCAAAGCATCCAAAGGACTGAAACCCCAAGTCCTTCCGATTACTCACGGGTAACCTCACTTGAGTGGACGCTGAGACTCCCTATTTAGATAGGATAACTGTGAGTTGTTTATGAAAGCTCCCGAATACTAGGAGCTTATGGTAGCAATATCAAGCAGCCTTTTCCAAGACTTGCACTATCTTTGAATAACCTAATACCTCTAGTATGGGTGTCCAAAAACTCAAAATTGGCACGATGATTTCCAATTACCTGGGGTCTGAATTTTTTCATGTTTAGTACAAAGATGAAAGGCAAAAGAAGTAAGTTTTGGAAGCGTATTAAAAGCTCCAAAGGTATCTGGCTTCTTTCTTTTCTGAAGACTTCACCTAGAGCTAAGCTCATGCTGTACTACGGAGGCACCCACAGCCCCCACCGTGTAAGGGCTGTGTAAGGTCCTCGTCTTGAGTCCCTTTCTTTGGGAAATACCTGAGCCCCGCGATGCTTCCAGACAGAGAACAAGAGCAAACCCAGCCTCACAGTGACATCAGGCTGACCAGGTAAGTGAAGTTGGTACAGCGCAGTTGGGCGCCGGGGAGGCTGCAAGGCCACCAAGCCTTGCGTGTGACACGTGCAGGCTGGGCCGGCTTGGGCCAGGGGCTCTTAACCAATGTTAGCAGAGTAATAACTGCGGTGCTTTGAGACTTCAGGAGTCGGGCAGACATACTCAGTGGGGACACTGATAGTCACAAGCTTCTTCCTGCTTGCCAACAAACTGAGGAGAGGACAGAGCCCTCTGGAAAGGCCACACTGGGCGCAAGAGAGCATGAACTCTGGAGGCAACAATGTTAGATTCTGGGGCTGTCAACAGCGCGGACCACAGGCCCAGTCTGCTTTAAAGACTGGACGAAGCTCCCTGTACCTCAATAGTCTTCCAGCACTCAGAGGGTTTATGAGACTAGCTGGGGAGGCAAATATCTTAGTCTTTTGCAATGATGAGAGACAGAATTGAACTCAGATTCAGAAGAAAGGTTACGCTAGTGATGCTAGCCTGTTCCTGACATTCTGACTCGGGCTCAAGCAGAGCAGGGCTGCTCATGGTGGCCTTGAGTTCCGCCACGATGATGAGGAAGAATTAAGGCTCCTGCTGGTGGGAAGAACCTGGTTAAAGAGATCCTGAGCTAAAGTCTTGGATGGGCCTGAAGTCCCCACAAGTGCCTCCTAGGGCTGGGCTACACAGCTGTGATTCCAGCCTCGCTGCTCGTTAGGGAAGTGCAGAGCTCCAGCTGCTCAGCACGACGCTTAGCTCAGCTGCGCTCGGTCCACGATTACTGAGCAAGTCTGTGCCAGGTGCCACGCCCGGGGCTCAGCAGGTACCACATTAGTCCCTGCCATCTAGGCCTGTAGTTTACAAGTCAGTGCATATCAGTGGCATAAAAGTGTTATGCAGGTTTCCAAGGGTAACACAGAATGAAAGAGAGATGCTTTAGTCTAATGAAATTTTAAAAGTATAGTGGGGAGGAAACATAGGGAAAGACTATAAAAGAGCAAGAGAAGCTTATGTTGGCTTGTGGAACTTTCTCTAACTGAAAATATTTTCTACTCTTTTAGGCTGGACTTCAGGTACTCACTGAGGGATTAAGGAAGAAACAGAATTTTTCCTCTTTGTGGGGAACATCTTTATCTGCTACTCTACAGACGAGGTGCTGGTCTGGTACACTATGGGTTAAGATTAAAGAAGACTTGGAATGGAGTCAGCCTCTCACTGGACTGGCCACTTTAATCCACATGAAGATAGACTCTACCTTTTACACGGTCATGTACTCAGTTTATCAGCCCATAACCCCAGCCCAGTCCTGAGGAGGTGACCCTGTGGAATCTTACAACCAAGAAAAACACTCAATTGTGCTCTAAGTTTTTGCTGCTACTCTGTTGTGTGCTTGATGCTCTTCCCACTGTGAAGCTGGCTAACGTTGGCAGTTTAGCAAGTCAATGCGCATCAATGGCGTAAAAGTGTCTTCATCTCCCCCAAACACCTCTAAGACCAAAATGGAGCAGGGATTTTTTTTTTCGATGCTATTTCACAAAAAGGAAAACGAGTTTAGGAAAATGATTATATCAACTCTTGTCGGCATAAAACGCAGTTGCTCGGTTTCCTAGGCATGCAATTTCCTTGACCATTCCCTGTCCACTCCTATTCCCCCTAAAATCTTTAGGCAGATTTAAAAATCAGTAGTTTTTGTTTGTTCGCTTTTTTTTTTTTTGGTTCTTTTTTTTTTGTTCGCTTGTTTTTAAGGGCAAGGTGGACAGTGCCCACCAAATGAGTTCACTTACCTTCACTGCGTAATAGTGAACCCCGTAGGTCGGGAGGGACTCCACGATGCTCATGTAGCTGCAAAGACAACGGACACACACAGAAGCAATGCACAGGAGGGGATTATTTGGCAGAAGTGGTACAATAAACAGGTCCATGCGTGTGTGTGTGTGTGTGTGTGTGTTAGATAAAGTCCTGGGAGTAACTATTTAGTCAAAAATTCAATTAGAACACTGCCCCAGCAACACACAATTCCCAGCAGAACTGAACACTCCTGACGCGCACCTTGCATTAACACACACACAGTCTTCACGAGCCGAGAAGAGCCACTTACTTCACAATTGCTTGACCTCTTGTCTGGCCATTCAGCTTCTTATAGTGCTCAATTACTCTGTCTTCACTAGAATGAGAAGGAAAGGAAACTGCAATGAGAGGCCAAGATACCCCTGCAGGAGACACTTCTGAACCTGATCAACCTCCTGAGAAGCTCTGAGGAGCCACTGACTCCAGGAAAATGCTTTGTCCTGAAGTGACATTTCTAAATTCAACCCGAGGGAAATCTTCGGGTTAAGTTAGATTAAGTTACTTTAAGATCTTCGGGTTAAGTTAGATTAAGTTAGATTAAGTTACTTTAAAAATCCCTGTCTCACCTCAGAGGACCTGCGTGGTCTTTCTGTGAAACTCTAATCAGTGAAACAAGATTAGTGCTAGGCTTGGAGGTCAGCTTCCTGCAGGAAATGTTAGCCCGAGACAAGAGGACAGAGCAGGCAGCAGTGGTCCCAAGCAGACACAATGGCTAAACACGTGGATCCCCCTTCTCACTTTCTTCATGGCTCACCTCTTCTGAAGGAGCAGTCATGGAGTCAGTGCTTCCAAAGGCATGGAAAGTTCTAGAACTTGGGCTTAATTACAAAAGAGCCAGAGGAGCACTGGAGAAGCAACACACGAGCTGCCAGAACAAGATGACTGCTCCTTTACCTTTGGAAAGGTTTATTCTAAAAAACAACAGATGCCCTGGCTCCCTGGGGACAGTAGCTGGCCACGTTTTTTTGAGAGAGAAGAAGGTGGATGGCTGGGGGCAGCACAGCCTCCTGTGAGTGGCAGCTCTGGTGTCCACCACTGCCTCTCGAACCAGAGCCATAGAGGGGAATTGCGGTAGAGGGACCGTGGCAGAGGCCTCCCGGTCCATCTGAGTGGCATCTCCCAGCCTCAGCCTCCATCACCTGCCTACGTGGCCTTGACCTGATTCTTCACGGCCCGCCTCACCTCTGCCCAGCCCCAGGCAGAGGGACCCCTTCCTGTCTCCCCAGAGGCTCCATGAGGAGCAAGCCAGCAGTGGGAATGGCCGAGAGTGGTCCCTGAGGGCACAGTAGCTGCGCTTCCCCTTTTGGTGTTACTTTACTATCATGATTCATCTGAACCCTTCTTTCCCCACTGTTCTCATTTTCTGTTTTTAATCAGGTCACCTTGGGGGCAACTCGCTCTGGTTCAAGACTTAATCCTGGGGGGGAATTCACTTACTTCTCAGTTACCATCATAATCTTTAATTACTATCATTTAATTTTATCGTTTACTGAAATGTGGTGGTGTGGGTGAGGAGGGGATGCGTCCTTCCGGGTGCCTGGAACAGCAGGGACCGGCCAGCTGGAGAGCGGTTTCCAGGGGGCAGGGCGCCCCTGCCCGAGATGGGGCAGACTTGGTCTGCTTCTTGGCTGCCGTGCTCTGTGGACATCCTGTGTCAGGAGTGCTGAGTCCCACTGGCCTCACGGCCAAGAGTGACCTCTACAGGGACAGCTCCCGCTGCCCGCCACCTTCACAGCGATGGCAGCAGGTTCTTGGGATCGTTTCTCTGGCTTTCTCTCCACCCACCCAGCTGTGCGGTCCCAGTTCCTGCCTCGTGACCTGGGGTTTCGTGAGGATGACCCCTGGATAAGGGTCAAGCAGCTCAGTGCTAACGAGTTTGTCTAACCATTTGCTTCTTTTACAATTCTGGGGAGGAAATCCCTGGGGAGAGGAGGGGCCATGAAAGTCAGGGTGGGGTACGGTCGTGAGCAGAAGGCAGGCTCGGGGAAGTACCAGAGAAGTGGAGCCTGAAACACCTCGTACACTGTTTCCCAAGGAAATGGCCCAGCCACGGGGTCTCACGGTTCCGGAGGCCGGCAGGAACTGCTGCTACCTCACACTGTGCCCTGCCTCTCCCGTGGGCTGAGGCCCTCCGGGAAGCCACAGCGGCCACCTTCACCTGCCTCGCCTTCCTGTTCTTGCACCTTTAGAGGCTTCACGCCTGTCACATGCTAAGGCTCAGCGTGGGACAGTGACTGCGTGATTATTCAGCATTACGACGCACCCTGCACTGCTTTCCAATTGCATTCTGCGACTACTCACTCCTCTTCTAATCGGCTGAGGTAGGCTGGCGGTCAACCCTACTTTTCAGGTGGAGAAATCGATGCAGTAGACTGCAAGACTGGCACCTGGGAGCAGATGCGTGCTTTGGGAGCAGATGATAAGGCTGCTAATGGTCCCCAAGGCAGAGTGACACCGGATCAGTATACAGGGATGAGGTCAGGCCACTGAAGGGAAAGGCCCCGAGTCAGTCCTCCGTGACGGTGACCACTCAGACAGACTTCATCTGTGAGCTGGACACTGTCCTAACTGAGGGAATTACTCAGAGCCCCCTGAGTGACTGGACAGCTACTGCCTCGAGGTGTCCAGACAAGACCGGATGCTAGTGACCCCAACAGTTCAGCAGGCACAGAGCAGCAGGCCGCAGGGGCTGCCTGGGACCCACTTGTCCCACACGTTATGTCCCACTTCATTTCACACTATACACAGCTACCCTGCTTCTGTAAGAGGTCAGAAGGGACGTCAGTGCAGCAGGGCTGTCCCGTCACAGGCCCGCAGTCCAGGTTCCCGCACCCAGCAGGATTCAACACACACCCCCGCGGTGCACTCTCCTCTCAGCTGGGGCCCACACCACAGTCTGGGCCCTGTCACAGGCCGAGTCATCAGAATCACACTCTGGGGCCTGGCAGATGGCACTGAGGCATGGTGTTTCAGGGCAGCTAAATCAGGAGACAGGAAACACCGAGGGGGAAGAAAAGACTGGCTCCCTCGCCAGCAGAGAAAACCCAGTCTGTCTCCAGCACCACCTCTGACCCTTACATATCCACCCATCCTGTCTCGGACTGTGGAGCTCCCCTGTGGGGCTCTGCCAGGCATGAAATGCTCTTGAAGTTAAAAAATGAAATTTTAGAAGGATTTTATAAAAAAAGCCAGGGAAAAGGAGAAGCCCCATGCACAGCATGCCACTTAAACCAGCGGCGTCTGAAGGAAGACACAGGTTGCCCCCAAGCGAGGGCACACAAGCCAGGTGGCTGTGAAGGAGCAGGGGTCTTACCAGTAGGCCAGGGAGGGATGCTCCTTCAGGGCTTGGGTGGGGAGGGCCGGCAGCTTCTTCAGGTCACTCCTCACTACCTCATTGCTGAAAGGGAGAAGGCCAGAAACATGTTCATCAGGGGAGAACCAGCAGGCTTTCTGCTGAGAGCCGTCAGGTTGCTCCAGTGGGCAGCAGAACCACTGGGAGTTTTCAAACAGTGACTTCCTGAGGCTTAAGAAAACTCAATTCTCAAGTATGAGCTGGAACTTTCACCCGTACACCACTAGTAAGGCAGAGTGGAGGCAAATATTCAGCTTGCCAAACACTCCCGAGCCCTCAGGGGTGGGATTTTAGACCTCTGTCCACTGAGCACAAGTATTTAATTCACGGCTCATCAGTGTCTAAGACGATGCCTTAAATGTTCAAAGACACATGCCGGAGATGCTTTCACGAGAAGAAACCGAGAAGAGCAATGGGGAGCGCTTTCATGAAGCCGCCACTTCAGTTTGGGTCACCCCTCTCATCGCACCTAAAGCGCATTTAGGGGAGGAAGGAACTGAAGGAGGAAGAGATTGTTTTACCCATCAAAGCTCATTTGTTGGCAAACAGGTTCCCTGATGACAGCCACATGCTACTTCCTTGCTGCAGCTGGCAGTCACCCTGGAGCACCCCGCCAGGGCAAGGTTACACAGAAACACCCAGCAATCACCAGGTATGAGGCCCATTCAAGTCCATCACACCCTGGAAGGGATCTGTGGCTCCTGCCCTTTCCCAAAACAAGCGTGCGGTAGGGCTCTCTTTGCTCCCTGTTGTCCGTAAACACCTGCAATGACTTCAAGTCCTCTATTCCAGTCAGTCCAGCCAAACTCCCAGCAAGCTGCACAGTGGAGAGATGAATGCTCCCCTGCAGGACCTGCAAGGCTGTAGCCTGACAGATCCACCAGCAGTTCCCAGCCTCCTCCCTCTATGACTGCTGCTCTAATGGTTCCCAGAGTCCAGGGCCAATTTTTAACATACCCAAACCCAGTGCACCATGGTCATATCCTATTTTCAGAAACAGCAGAAAAGTTTTATTTTCTGAGAACTACCAAGAATTGAAGTCCAGGTTTCTCGTTTTTTTTTTTATATTGATCAAATTTTATTTAAAATATGTAGGTATAAGCCAGGCATGGTGGTACACAGCTGTAATTCCAGCTAGTTGGAGGGTGAGGTAGGGGATCTTGAGTTTGAGGTCAGCTTGATAACTTGACAGCTTGACCCTGTCTCAAAACATTTTTTAAAGGGCTGGGAGTATAGCTCAGCACTGGAGTGCTTGCCTTACATGTGTGAGGTCCTAGGTTCAATCCCCAGGGCCACAAACTATAAATACATATGTTTTAAGACAGGATCTTGCTAGACAGTTCAGCTTGAACTTACTATGTAGCCAACGTTGGCCTCAAACTTGCAGTAGTCCTCCTGCCTCAGCCTCCTGAGTGTGAGTGCTGGGATCACATGTGTGCACCACTGCACCTGCCACAGTCATTTTTCTAGGTAGCTGTTAATGTTCCCAGTGTGGAAAAGGTGTGTGGATGCTCTGCTATTTTTTCCTGAAGGGGGGGGCTGAAATGACATGCCTGCCTTCCACTGCCTACAACATGAGATGTCAGAACAGTCTACAGGGGAAAACCAAGATTTCCTACAATACCTCAAATGGCCAGTTTGCTACACTGAACAAAAACAAATTTAACCAGCCACATAACTGAAGAAAGCCAAAATTAAACCTGAGAAAATGATTGGCAAAGGCCACGAGGTGCAGGCCTTTCAAATATTAGGAAGTAACCTTTTCAGGAAAATTCCAGTCAAAGGAGATGCCTGGAATTTGCAGGAGAAACCCGGGCCCAAGGAATACGCTTAGTATTGAAACACTCTACCTGAAGCCAGCTGGTTTGACCAACATGGCACAAAAACAACTGAGTACTAATCCCAAAAGTCCTGCAAATATATCCTACGGGAACAGGATGAAAGTCAGAGACACTGACACGCTACTCCAGACCAACTCCTCTGTATTTCACACATGTATCTGAAGGTAAATTTCTCTGGGGAAAGGCAGTTCCTAAGTAAAATGAGAGCAGTACAGGTCCTCAATCCCTTACCCACAATTCTGAAATCCAGAAAGCACTAGGAAACAAACTTTTCCCACCTCCACTGGTGGGAAACTTAGGCTTTTTGAGGCAGTGTTTGACTTATATCTCTTTTGCTTGCTGTAGTGTCCAGAGAAAAGGCGAAGACTAGCTCCCTGCCTCCTGGTCACGCGCTTCTCCCAGGTGCAGGGGAAGCCTCCGGAAGCTGGTGACTCAGGAGACGGGTGTCGGCCACCCCTGGGACTGTACTCTGTGTGTCTGTGGAACGTCTGCCATTGCATTTAACACCAGCAGACAAACGGAAGCACCTGGTGTTGCTCTGAGGGTTTTGTTTTTTGTTTTCCAGCATGGGATTCTGGATTCTGGGCTTATGTCAAGGATAAATACTCAATAATTCACCAGCTCCACAGGGGGCAAAGTGACAAACCCATTTATGGATTTAAAGTATTTCTGATGCTAATTATTCAATTATATACATAAAGATTTCTTTTTGATTAGTGAGTCTGGTTTTCCTAGGGCGAAAAGAAGTTTTGTAAATTTGGCATTTAGCTGGAAATGTGAAAAATTCAAAACAAGTTTTAAGAATTGGTTCTTAAGTCCATGATTTAGGGAAAATAATTTTTATTCAAATAGCCTGAGAAAAAACAACTGTCTAATTTTTTACAATGTCACCCTTTAGCTTGGGACTCAGAACTCTGAAAAATGGATATAACCATGAATGAACCTTTCTGCTATTCACAGAATTCACTTAGATATGATGTGAGGGTCACTAAATGCTTAATAAGAGTTAAGCTGTCCTAATACAAAATTTCCTCTTTATATTTTTATAGTTCTCACAGGATGTGAAGAATCATAGAAACCCTATTGAATACTTTTTAATGCTTCAAAAATATGAATTACGCACTGGAAAGCTCAGTCAAATGGACTTTTGTCCACAAAACAAAGTTTTCTTAATGACTTATAACTTTGCCACTTGGATACTGTGCTTCAAACATTCTCAGATTTGATTCTTTTTAAAAGCTACTGCTGGCATGAAAGATTCCAGCTGCTTTGGAATCACTCACAGCCCTCAGGGTCATTTCCACACTGTGGGAAAACTCCACGGCCCTCTTTTTACTTCTCTTTTTAAAAATAAAATACGAAAATTCTACTAATTTCATTTCTTCCTGCAAAGAAGTCTTCTTTGGGCTGACAACTGAGTCTCACATTTAATGTGTGACATTTTTTCTAGGAAGTTTTCAAGAGGGAAATCTGCGAGTTTAGGTGTGACACCATCACACGATGTAAGTTCTAGTCCAAACATTACCTGCTCCCAACAGAACTATTTTTTCGCTAATTATCTAAAAGTCTCAGCAAATGTATTTCTCTCACTATGTGACCAGTGGCAGCTGTATTCTCTCCATTGGCGCTTAAATGACAGTAGGAAAACATACCCCAAATGATCAAAATGACTAATAAGGACTTAAAACTGAGCTTGCTTAGACTTGTTCTAGTAAAACCACCTGTGTGTGGGGAGAGTCACGCCATTAACAGACCAGCAACTTGGATTGTGATTTATAGACTGCTGCTTTCAATTAATCAGACCTCAATGTGGCCTATCAATTGGGTAAGAAAATAATTTCATCATCTTTTTAATGATAACAACTGACACAAGTGTTTACATTGCAAAACACAGCGTGTTTTAGATGAAACTTAGCTCTTTGTCTTCTTTTCCCATTCCACCTTTTACATGACTTGCTTTCTCAGTGGGATTTCACTCTTATTTCTTATTGTGATTGCTATTTCACCCTCTGGGATTAAGCAGAACAAATTCTGTAACAATGGTAAAGTATCTGTCATTTCCAGGATGGAGAAAATCAATTTTTACAAAGATGAAAATTCTAAATAAAAGCAAATTCTTGCTTTACCTGTGACTGTCTGCAACTTTCAGCCTGACCAAAAAGACTTAAGAACCTGGAATTTTCACAGACCAGAAAGCCAGCATTAGTGTACTGCAATTTACCAGTATGTTTTTAAAAAATGCAAACCAATTTTTAAAAAGGTGGGGGGGGGTCAAATGGAGGCTTTTTGTGTGTGACGCAAGTTTCTCTCTAGACTGGTGACTGTGCAGTGCAACAGTTTATGAAGATAAAATATTAAAGGCCTTTATGCTTTCTACTTCTAATTGCTCCCCTAGGGACCTAAGAATGCTGGAAAGTAACGGGAATTTTTCAGCACAAATAAGTAAGTTTTCTTCTGACACGGAGATGAAAATCAATTTCCCTCCTTCGTGATGATTTGTTTCTATTGCTGAGTAATGTATCACTCTGCTTCTAAGCGCAGAAGAAAACCTGCAGACTGATATCTTAGGAACAAAGAGTTCTTGCTGGCTGCTGGATTCTGATAAGCTAATACTCTCTCAGGTAGACCAGCGCTTAATTCTGCATAGATGTCATATAAACTGACCCAAGTTCTCGCTGGGTCACTGTGCTTCCTTGGCCTGGCAGGCCTGCGACACAATACCCCCCATCACCTCAGATGCAGAGACAGGCCCCCCTGGAGCAGGAAGTCAGCCAGCTTGTCAGACTGTGGCCCATGGCTCCTGACATGGGACTTCCTTGGTATTAGTCCTGTTCAGGTGTTGATGCCTCACTGGGCCTAATAAATCTCATGCTGGGACAATTTTATTTTAGGGGTTAGCATCGGTATATCCGGTCCTCTGCAACACGGGTCCCAGTGGACAGCCCAGAGCAACAGAGCTTTACTGACCTGGTTTCAAGAAATCTTAAAAAGATCCAGGTGGCTTTTACCTCCTAATGTATGGATGATTCTCTATGTCAAGGGCAGTGTGATTAATGATTTGTAGTGTTCAGCATAAAACAGTTTAAAATTTTAATTTTGTAATATGTGTTTAAAATTATTATCATTATTTTGAACTATGTCAAGAATTTAATATGATAGGAAGGTGACAAGTGAGGAGATTCTCAAGACAAGGGTAAGGAAATTGGTCAAAAGGGTTTTCTGGGAAGTTCCCTTTAGGAAAAAAAATTAAAACTCAAGTTCTTGCACCTAATACCTCACTCAGCACAGCACAGTAATAAGTCTGTTATGTTTAATTAGAATATAATTTAATTATATTAGAACATAATTAATTTCTACTATAATTAGAAAATGTGAATGTCAGTTGGTGGAATGGTGCTCTCTGTATTGACTTTTGTAAGGCAGAGAACATTTTTCTACAATAATCCAAGATTTTTATTTAAAAGTTTAAAAAAGCCAGTGATCAGCACTGAGAATGCTGCGGCATTTGGGTGGACATGGTGTGCACAATTTGTGGGTGATGTCTGCTAGCTGACTAACAGTCGGTGGTGGTTATCCAGTGTGAATTTTCTGTTTTTAGACTTTGTTGGCCCACCTCCGCCTACTATTTGCTCCTACGCTGGCCTTGATCCATAGCTCTGTGGCTGTTTAATTGTTTTTAGTAAGTGCCAACTCTGTAGATTTCCTGAATGTTGACAGGCATGAGGGTTTTTTTTTTTTTTAATTTTTAACATGTATACACACACCAGGAAACGAGCCAAGATTACCCACGCTGTGCTACGGAAAGTAATACAGAGAGAAAACATTATTGTTAGATAAGCCTATTTCCTAAGGCTTTAGTGACACTGTCAGCATTGGTCCCCTCTGTCAGGACATGCACATACACGGCATGTATCTCTCCCCACTGCAGACAATGCCACTTACTGTATAAACCTCAGCCACTTTTTCTCAGCAATGCAGAACCCAATGTTTAACAGCCAAGTTCAATTAAGACCAGAAGTAAGAATTTCCATTAACTGGAGAAAAGAAAGTTACGTAAGAATCAGCCTTTAGGGTCTGCTGAGTGAATGAAAGGGCAAAAGCAGAAAGACAAAAGCCCGAGCCTCGCATGGGGAAGCCCTGTGGTCCTTCTGGGCTGTCTCTCTGGAGTTCTTTTCTACTGAAGCCCATCAGCACTTTCCACTTCTCTTATTTGTACCTTTTATTCTTTCTTTTTTTTTTGGTACCAGGGATCGAACTCATGACCTCGTGCTTGCTAGGCAGGCACTTAAGCCACTAAGCTAAATCCCCAGCCCCACTTCTCTTATTTGTAAAAATAGCCTTTTTTCCTTGTGCTTCAAGGAAATAGCACCTGCAATTTGTAGGTTCTTACTACTCACTCCACACAAGTGTAGCCTGTACACAGTCACTGAAATCAATACATAAAGAAGAGCATCTTGTGTAAATTAGATTTTCAGAAGGTACAGATTCAAGATCCTCCCAGGCTCTGGAAGAATTACTTTGCCTATTGTGTGAAATCATTCATTTCCAAGGTTATTTGATCTAGATTCCTACATACCCAAGAACTAGGTCCTGAATCCTGTGGTTTATATAGAAAGGCCTCCCTCAAGGTTCTGTATTTCTAAACTAATGTCTTACTTTTTGAATGCTGATCAAGGAAATGCGCTGCATTTACAGGGAGTGTCCAAATCAAAGCCCTCAGGTACACGTCACTATGGCGGTAAAGTCACGCATAATGACTAATAGCAAAACTCACTTTCTATAACACCGAATTACAAGAATGAGCCGTGTAAAATACATAATGTTCATTCACCAAACCAGACATGGTCACCTTTCATGTTTTGAGGATCTTTCCAGATGTAGATGGAAAGTGATACACACAGGCAACTTAAAATCACTTCTCATCTCCCCAAACCTCAGGCCACACTCAAGCACTCCTCCTCCTGGACTTCTGAAGAGACTTTCCCAGAACGTGGGTGTGGACCTGAGACCCCCACCTTTGCAGCGCAGCTTCTGTGGGACAAGCTAAGCTGACCTTCAGATACGGTGCCTGCTGACCGTTCCCACCCTGACAGTTGCAGCTGCAGACAAAGGGCAGTGCAGCGGGAAGACACCTCTGACAAATGAGCCGGGCCACAGGCAAGCTGGCATTCCTGCGCAGGGGGTAGGGGGGTGGGCAGGAAGGCTGCCAGGACCAGGCCTGCACTTCCTCCTTGCTGGAACCGGCGTGGCCACATTCCCATGCTCTGTGGGGCCAGAGGAGGCCAGTCCCACCCTGCCAGGCTGCTCTCAAAAATAAATAACGTTTATGGCAAAGTTCAGCACTGGGAAATACAAAACTATCTTCAGCATAAGTGGACAAGACGCTAGGGTCCACTGAATTTGTGGTTTTTAAAGGTTTTCATAGGACTCCAGAAATTTTTGTAGGTCGACATGAACTTATCAAGACCCCACTAAGTTAAGCCCATCAGAAAATAGCAAACAAATTTCAGATTCTGTGACTCCAAAGTGATTCCTTTAAGTAAATTCAGTAAAAGGCGATTCTTCACCTACCATGTTCAAGGTCTCCAGCTAGGGTTCATATCAGTCATGATCTGTTAATGATCTCGGGTCCCTAAGGGCTTAGGAACCCTAAATAAAGGAAGGCCAGAGGTTTCCTCTGGTAAATGGTCAAAGGGAGCTCAGGGGGCCCTAAGACCACGGGTCAGCAAAGGAGAATGGCTTGTAGATTTTTAAGTGGAAGAACAGAAAGAGGAGGAGGAGGAGGAGGAAGAGGAGGATGATTATTTCATGATACAAGAAAATGTACCATGCAATGGTCATGTTTCCATTGCCCTGGATAAAGTTTTCTTGGAACATAACCATGTCAAGCTGCTCACAAATCACCGGAGGCACCTCTGCATTTAGGAAGAACCAATTAACTGTGAGCAAGACCTTGTGGCCTGCAAAACCCACGCACTGACCAGCCCTTCACAGTTTTCCAAACCTTGTTTTAGATTGTAAAATAATCTTTCACCGTTGCTGGACCATCTGACTGAGGCCAGGGACCTTAGGCACGGCAATGCTGTGTTTACAGATCTAATCCTTCAAAGCGCAGCAAAACATACAAGTTTGCTGATGGAGCAGAAGAACAATTTACGCTTATGTTATGCTTATACCGATCTTCAGCCTTCTTTCTGATGGGCCAGAGCCCTAAACTGGGGTGCCCATTTTGCTCTCCTGAGCATGTGTGTTCTCCTTCTGCCTGCAGACATTAATCCCAAGAACGAGCTGTCCTGGGCTGTCCTGGAGCAGTCTGGTAAGACAGAATCCCTGGAATAATACTTGTCTGCAAACCAACAACCTACAGGGGATGGGGAGCCCCCAAGGTCTGGGATGGCTCCAGGGTCCTCCAGCAAGTCCAGCCCAGGGCAGTGGGCGGGGCTTGGGGAACTTAGGAGGAGCCCAGCACTCTTCACAGGTCAGGGGAGCTGTCCCCCTTCCCTGGTTCAGTCTGTGCACGTTTCCCCCAACCCTACTCTCTTGAAAAGGAAGATGAAATGGGACATTCACATTGTAACACTTCCATGAAATACATCTCCCTGTTGGAAGGAGTTTTGTCCTTTAGGGGCCAGTAACTAAATTGATAGAATGAAAAAAAAAAAAAGATGCAGACATATTTGTTAGAGCTACTATGGCCCTAACACCGATGGTTATCACAGTGACACCACAGAGGCGACTCTGGGAACCACGGAGTCCCCGACCAAGTCATCGAGCTCAGCACAACAGTCACACGTGACAGTGGACACTGGCCTGGCCCAGGGTGACCTGCAGGGACTTTGTTTGCATTGAATGTCCTTGTTATTGCTGTGTTTTCTTTCTCATCTATTGTGGCTGTGGATAAACTGAGTAGAACTCATCACTAATACAGTATTACAGGTAGGGTAGTTTTTTTTTTATTTTTTATAAAGCAACAGAGTATATTTTTAAACCAAATCAAACCAAACCAAAAAAACCTCAGAAAACCCTTTTGTAAACTCACCTAGAAAAATCTCCCTTTGCCTCCTGTAGAGAGAAAAAAAAATTGAACATCAGTGAAACACAAACACACATCCAGTGTTAGACTGAACTCTATTGCTAATCATGACAGCTCCTCAGCAGAGGAAGCTAATTCACCTCCCTTCTGCTATCGTCCTGTGACAGCAGGATCAAGAGGAAGAGGGAGCGAACACACCTGCCACCCGATACGAGACACGAAGTTAAGCTTCAGAGAGTAATAACTAAAGAAAGAGATTTGCAATGACAAAATGCGAGTGGTCAGCCCTAGTCCCCGGCCTCGACCCCTCCAGCTGAAAGTTTCGGACTCTGAACATGCTTCTGGATAAAACTATTTCGTATGTTATGTTTTGTTTTGTTAGCTAATTTCCAGTTACACAAAAGACTCTGGAGGAAAGAGCCATAAAAATGTGAGTGCATCTAGTATAACACCTTGCACACAGCCGTATTCAATACATACCTGTTGAAAGGACAAACTAAGGGTCACTGCAACTTACCTTGCTATTGTCACAGCTAATTGAAGCCCCCGCCCCGCCCGCCGAGGGTCACACCCCTTAGCTTTCTCGGTGGCAGGGTGTCCACACAGGGCGACTCTTTGGTGATTAATTCTACTCCCTTGACTGTGCCCAGGACAGAAGAGTGCAGTCACTGAGTAACCTTTATTTCCCCCGGGCTCAGGTTAGATACACAACCTTCTTTTACAGTGATAGGGCTGTTTTGAAATTCTGACAGAGTAGAATACTCGATTCATTGCCATGGTATCAGTATTCTTAATAGCTCTGTCCAACTTGTGGCTAGAAAAAGTTAAGCAGACAAGTAACAGTGGCTACGGCCAGGGGCTGTGACACTACCTTGTCTCCTCTAGCTTCAGTGGAGCCACTTACCTGCAAAATATAGGAAGCCAGTTCAAAGACCACCTCACTATCAACGTCAATAAGCTCCTGAAAAGGGAAAACCAGCAAGGATGGTGAGTTTCACACGTGACAAATTCTTTACAACAGCTCTCTAAAGAGTCTTGTCTTCTTTTCTCTGGAGTTTCTCAGACAGAATCCAAACACTCACAGAACATCGTGGTCTTGGAGACGACTGCTCTGAATGACCTGGTCTCTAACACCCCCTGATGCCCTCTCATAGCTCTTGGCCAAAAGGGACCAGGGGTCCTGGCCACATGGTCATCCCAGCCTTTAAATCCCAACGAGAACGCAGGAGTGGGCCATCCTTAGATTTTCCCACACATATTCATCTTATTAGCTACTGGAATATGGTTGTTTGATCATTGACTGCATTTTCTTGGTTAATGTGACTAGAGCTAGCAGCAAGGGCTTATTGAAAACAATATTATAATGGGAGTAGGACGGTTAAGTTAAAATTAAATTAAATTAAATTACATTAAAAATACAGTTCTTCAGTTGCACTGGGCACATTTCTTTCAGGTGCTCACAGTACTCTATCCTGTAGCTAGAAGCTAACATGTTGTCAGCACAAACATACAGCATTTCTACCACTGCAAATGGCTCCACTGGTCAGTGCTATATGAGGTCTGGTTCAAAAATTCTTTTACCTTATCCTTTCTTCCCCCAGAAACTTAATTGTGATCTAGAAACAATTAAAAGTATATATAAAGGAATATATATTCACCTTGGTTTTCAAACAATGTTTATTTTCCAAAATGAATACACAGTATATGCTGTATATATGTTTCAGGAACACACGATTCGTGCACACCCGTGTCTGTAGCAACACAACTCACAACAGCTAAATCTTGGAAGTGGCCTCCAGGTCCATCAGCAGATGAGTGGATAGAGCAAGTGTGCAGTTTACACAACAAAGTGCTACTCAGCCATAAACAGGGACACGCTTGAGTCACAGGTAGGAAAATGGATGTGGCATAATACTAAGTGAAACCTATCAGGTGCAGGAAGTTAAATAACATGGCTTCTCTTACACGAAAAGTCCAAAGTATAAATGATTTAAAGAGCAAAATAAGAGACAGATGATAGGAACAGGGAGGTGGGCTTTTAGGAGACGGGAAAAGAGCTAGGGATGGAAGGAGATGGGAGGGTAAAAAGAACACAATGTGGTATGAACATGTACCAGCTCCCCAAAGTGAATGTGCTCATTCTGTATCACAAACATGCACCAAACTAACAATAACAGCAACAACAACAACAAAATAACCCGGATGTTTTAGTCAACAGTGGGCTGGCTGTGCACATGGCAGTGGTCCCGTATGATTATGACCCCAGGCAATGTCACAGGTGTGTAAATATATTTGGCTGTGTTTGCACAATTACGAGGTCACTTAAAGACACATTTATAAGAATATATCCCATTGTCAGCTGACACATGAGTGTAGCTCCTATCTCTTTAAAAAAGTTTTATTGAGGCATAATTGAAAAACAAACCAAAACTGTGTATGTTCTACATTCCATTTGTTGGCTTTGGACCTACTTATAGATCTATGGTCCCATTACCATAGTCAAGGTAATAAACACGCCCATTACTCCTAAAATGTCCCGTGTGTATATGCATTTGTGTTAAACACACTTAACATGATTTACACTCACAGTAAACTTTTACACGTACAATACATATCATATGTGACATATAGATCTCATGTGACAAAGGGCACGAAGCACTAGTAAATTAGCTGATGTAATTATGTCTATTTTCAAGATTAAGTAGAGGGGTCCATCTTGATTTTTCTTTCCTTGCTATGGCTGGACTACCCTATAGCAAGCCTGGACCACAGAGATGGAGCTGGGAGAGGTTTAGAGCTTGTCTCGCCCAGTGCTTATATGAAGAACAGAAACCCAGACACACCAAGGGACTTGAACAGTCACAGGGCTGAAAGCAGAGCCCAGCTCTCCCAGCACACAGCCTGCGCTGTGAACAGAGTGCGGGCTCGATCTCGGCCAGCGCATCCTCAAACAGCATCTGCAACTGGAATTAGCTTAAAAGTTACTTTTCACTTGAATCTTAGACCAAACTGATTCGTGGATTTTTCTCGTTATTTTGGGGGAAATACAAAATTAGCCCCTGTAATACAAAACAGTGCAGTTAAGCATCCTGTGTTTTTTGAATAAGGGACATCTTCAGGCTCTTTGAGGCCTCGGAATTTCAAAGGTGGATAATAATCGACTGAACTTCCTCACAAGTATGGCTAAGTTAACTGATCAATATATAGAAAACAGACATTGATTCTTCAGGTTTAACCAGCCACAGAGCCTATGGCTGCAGTCACTGACCCCGACGCCAGTTCAGGCACAGGGAAGAACGTTTGGAACTGCAGTTCTGGGATTAACAGGTCCCAGCAGAATGTAAATCATTTAACAGTGTACAAATGATTTAACAGACACTCCGTCCAGGGTTTCCGTAATAGATCATTTCTCCTCTCGCTATAGCCATTTCCTCTCCACCAATCGCCTTCCTGATGTGCTCAGAGCTGTTGCTAGTACATCGGGATGTGTGCTTTTCTGTCAAACATTTACATCCACAAGGAGCAGGTGGTCACAGGCGGCTAACGCTTAACGGTCTGCGGGAGGTTTATGTGATAGGCAACTCTGAACCAACCCGCGGCAAACCAGCTGTTAACTGCACACACAGCCTCTAAGTCCACCGCATGCGCTGAGCGAAACTGTCTGTTGGGAGTGAGGGTGGGGAGAGAAAGGTCATTTACTTCACACAGCTCACTACACCCTCCAGGAGCTTCCGCTGGTGAATATTAACTGCAGGGCACTATCACCCACAGTACAGCACCCAACAATGCACCGTCCAGTGCCCACGCGGGCTTGGCAGGCTCTCCCCACCGCAGCACCTTTAACTGGATGCGCCTTCTCCTTCTCTGACCCTGACCGTCTCCCAGGGTGGACAGAGACCAGATGTGCCCAGTGAGAGAAGAAAGAGTAAGAATAAAGTGCCACAGATTTTGCACACACTCACACTCACAAACGCTGCACTCTCACCTCGTCCTGTCACTATGCAGTACTCACTGAGCTGCAGGACCTCCTCAGTGGATGTGGCGGAGCAGCTGACCCGGGGCTCTAGGAGTGTACCTGAGAGCCGATCCAAGAACGGCGGGAAACATATTCCTAACAACTGTTAAGAAAAGACTTTCGCATTCTGGCAGGCTCTCCCAGTTCCCTGACGGCTTTGTTCCTAGCACTTTCCCCTTTTACACTTCACTCTCGCGGGTGATATTTTTCTCGAATATGACACTGTGATGGAGCAGAGCCCCAGCGTTTCTGGCCACCCCACAATATCCCATTGTACTCAAACACTGGAAAGCCGAGTTTCCTACAGCGGAGTTGTGAGAAGTTTCCAGGGCTCTTCCTGTCAAAAACAGGCTGCCATATAATGTTCAAAAGCTGACTGTCCTTTTCTCAGCTGACTTCCCTGGCAAGCCAGAGGTAGTTTCTTTCATGCTTTTCTGCTCATGCTTTTCTTAGCCCTTTGCCAAGCTGTCTGCAGCCAAGTCACTTCACGCCTGTCGTGTGACCTACAGTGCACATGCCTGTCACACTGAGCCATGGCTTTGCATCTGTGACACTGGGACTCCAGTGCCGGCCACTGATGATAGCTGAGAGCACCATACCAGAGAGCAGATCCACGTGAAAGTTTCTAGAGAGTGAACCAGAGAGTGCCTCCCTGTCTCTCTCCCTCTCTCTTTTCTGCTCTGTCATCCAAGCACAAGCACTAAATCTTCATCAATCCAACTGAGAGATCAGGGCAGGGTTCTGTAAGTCCAAGGATAATATCTATGTAGGTTCCTCTGTCCTGTGGGACTGGGTCCTGGGCTTCGTTTCTCCCACTACAGATGAGATGACACCACCTGTGCACTGAGCAAAGCTCTTTGGAGATCTTTAGTACAGACCATATTTCAACACCAACAATAATGACAGCATTTGGACCTAAGTAGCAAAAACTGCCAAAGAAAAATTACTTAAATTCCAATAATAAGGTAAAATTTTCAGGCAGGAAAGAAGGAAGGAAGACTGGGCGAGTTCACACAATGAAGGGATTTCGAGCCTTTTCCATCAGTGTTTGCATGTAGGCACTAAACTTGGCGATGATTTCCCAGGAAAGAGGCAAGTCCTTGCTCCCCCGGATCAAAGAACAATCAATGAAAAACCATTTTCTGAGTGCCAGCCTCGTCCTCATACAGTGACAGGTCATGGAAGATGGGATCACACACATCCAATCGGAAAAGCGCTCCTGCCGGTGCCCCCAGCCTGAGCGCCATCCTTTGGTGGGGACCACAGTCCTTACCATTGTCAGACAGGGCAGGCAAGCACTGAGCTTAAACGTCATGAATACAGCAGCGAGTGGGAATGCACACGGTTTAAAATGTGAGGTTCAGGCCTGTGTTCACTCTTGCACAGGGGCCTCCCTCACCTGTAGGGTGGACTTCTCCTACTTCTTTTCCTACTTCTACTGGGCCCAAACTCTCTCTCCTGAGCCTGTTTCCTTTACCTACTTTAATAAAACTTGGCTACCACGTGTGCTTGTTTTGACCAGCTCTTTGCTCAAGACAGAAAGAACCTAGAACGCACCTCTAGAAGGAGACCCCAGCACCCCTGAACCTGGTCCTATGCAGCTTAGCCAGCCAGGAGAGCAGGTAAGACCCTGAGAGCAGGTACATTTTTCTGTTTGCTTCTCTCTGAGATGTCACAGATAGATTTTCCTCTCCGCCTCTCCCTGTGTGGGATGGGGAGGAGGAGAGCATGGCCTGTGTTTTTCTTTTTTCCCCTTCTCAGCCTATAAAAGGCCACAGGCTGTCTCGGGCTCACTTATCCTCTTCTTTTTTTCCCATTGGTGATCACTCTGTGGGTACCCATTAAATAGCTAGAAAGACTATTATTACACTAGACCCCAGGATTCACGCGAGTTATGGCTAGAGCGCCTGCAAACTGAAAAACTGAGAATTTAAGATACGGCCTGAAAAAATGCCTGTAAATGCCTATTTTTTTTTGTAAATGCCTATTTTTATAGTTTAAATCCTATATATGCTATGTCTCCCACAGTTATGTAATTTAATTAAATAAAATACTGTATAGAGTACTTTAGTAATTTAATTTAATGAAAATAACCTTTAGCCTTCTCCTGGAGTATCTTAAACTTCTTTTGGTTCACTACCAGAAGCCTTGGTAGGTGCAGCCTGTTTTAATGGCATTTTAAATCTCTTACAACTTTAAGAAGTGCAGAACCGGGGGGTTGCAAGACGGCCGACTGAGTGGAGCACAATGAGAGAGCCTCTCTGAGGAAAAAAAAATAAAAACAACTCAGACGCTGGAATCTGGCAACATGGAGAAAGCCAGAAAAAAGGAGAGGAATTCTCATGACCCAGGAAGAAACTGAGGAAAAAGAAAAAAGAAAGAAGAAAAGGAAGCATGGACAGAGAGGGCTGGAGCTGGGCAAGCCCCGATCACAATACCTGCACATCTTAGAGTCAGGTGACTCATGATCGAGCTGAGGTCGCGGCCCTGCCAAGAGTGGGGGTTGGTGAGCTCCAGACCCTCAGCTGGAGGAGGCCCTGAGACGGGGAGTGGAAACAGCCAGTTGAGCTGCACGAACTTTGGTGAGTGATGGGAACTGGGTTCCCCAGGCTGGGAGGACTGGCTGGGTGACATTCTGGAGTTGGGCAGGGCCGGCTTGAATCAAAACCCGAGGCAGCGTCTGCTGATGACTCCTAGTCCAAAGCAGATTGGTGGGATCTGCTCGGGCAGGGCCACACCCCTGATTGAAACCCAATAGCCAGGGAGGAGGCTTTCCTGGGCCAGTGGCATTTCCAGGGAACACACAAACTTGTTGAAGCATAAACTGGTTGACTGGCATAGCGGGAGAAGCCAGCTCTCAGCATGCAACTTGCAGATCCACTGTGGACTGGGGGGCAGCACTTCCCTAGCAAGTGCACTGCAGAAAAACTGTAAGCAATAGGAAAGGCCCAGAGACCTCCACAACCCACCTGTCTGAAGGGGGCCAGAAACATGACAAGACAGAGAAAGAGCAAAAGGTCCCCAACTGCAGAACCAGGGAAAGTGAGTCCAACAGAGGTAAATGCAGAGGAGGTTAAGAGCAGCAAACCTGTAATGTCAGAGACAGCCTCATCAGAAATAAAGAAATACATCCATAACTTCATCTTCGAATTTAAATCCGAAATTCTAACTCAGGTGAAGCAAGATATAAGAAGATTAACAAAAGAAGTCCTAGGTAATCCTCAAGTAAACACAAATGAAACAATAGAGGAACCCAGAGAAAGGAGAGAAGCCTTTGATGAAGAATATAAACAAAACCTAGAATATATGAAACAGATCCAAAGAGAATATCAGGAAATTAAAAACTCCATTGAAACCTGGCAAAACCTTTTAACAGAAACTAAAGACAAACTTTCAAAACTTGAAGATAGATTTGCAAAGTATGATCGTGAAAGGCAGGATCTCTTAAAAATAACAAGGAACCAGGAAGCAACAATACAAAGGCTAGAAGATGACAAGAGGATTTATAACCTAAGAATAAAATATGTGAATGAAGATGCCACAACAAATCCAAATGAAATAAAAAGTCTATTTACAGAAATAATTAAGGAAAACTTCCCAAACCCAGGTAATGGAAGTGAAGTTCAGATGAATGAGGCATGTAGAACTCCAGCCAGCTACAACCAAAACAGATCTACACCCAGACATATAATAATCAGGATCCCAGAAATCCATCACAAGAACAGAATATTAAAAGTGGTCAGAGAAAAGAAACAGATTATCTATAAAGGAAAACTCATCAAAATCACAGTAGACTTCTCAATGCAAACCATCAAATCAAGAAGAGCTTGGAGTGAAATATTCCAAGCTCTGAAAGAAAATAACCTCCAACCCAAAATGATGTACCCTGCAAAACTGTCTCTCAAAATTAATGGAGAGACAAGATATTTCCACAGCAAAGAGGAACTGGGGGAGTTTGTGACAACCAATCCAACCCTGTGAAGAATACTGAAGGACATTCTAGAGAGAGAGAAGAAAACCACCAGGGTTCCAGGAATAATGGCAGAAAGGCCTCAAAGAAAGGGGCAGACAGTGGAATGAAGGAGAAAAGTAAACAAATAACAACAGAAAAATAGCATAGCAGAGATAAAACAGAGAAGATTGGTTATACCACTGTTTTATCTTGACTGATTTTATTTGAATCTGGTATGCTTGAGTGTCAAGTCTGAGAGTAGGGGCAACTACTCTGAAGATGACAGGATTCAATAGGATACCCATTCTGGTTTGATTGTTAACTGCCTTTGAAGTCCTATAATGTCTCCAATGTTTAGATTTTATTAATAGTGTAAAGCAATGCTAAGTTTATATATACTATATAATATAACGATATAGACAATTTTATTGAAAATAACTAGAGACATCATAGTGACTACCGTAGATCACCTAGTGTTGTGTTTTTGTAGGTTCTTTTCATTTTGTGTTTCTCTAGGAATTTGTATTGCTGACTTGTTTTGATTTGTTTCTACCTCTAATACAGAAAGGCTAGGTATATGTGTAGAGACTTATACATGTGTAAAACTTCTAAGTAGTTTACGAGAATAGATTATAGTTATTGTAAAGGAAAAAAAAAGGAAAAGAGAATATTCTAAAGGATATAACTGCATGTATGTTTGAGTGTGTGGAATTAATAACCATGTTGCTAAAGTTTTAATCAGATGGATGAGCAAAACTGACTTCAGTCTCACTGTTTGGATGTCCACTTTGTGGACTTTACTTTTGTAACTTGAACAACTGCATCTAAGAGGAAAGTATGTAATTATCAACTAGTGATTTTTTACTGGTTACTATTTTTGGGTTTTTTTTGTTTTGTTTTTGAGATTTTGTATTGTTTCTACCCTCTTTCTGTTTCAAAATTTTTTCTTTAAATAAAAAAATTTTAAAAAAAAGCAAGAGGAGGCAAAGAAAGTGCTCTAAAAGAGATAACTGTATATATACTTAAGTGTGTAGGATTGATAACCATGTTACTAAGTTTTTATTGGATCAGTGAACAGAACTGTTTGCAGCCTCACTGTTTGAATGTTCACTTTGTATGCTTTAATTTTGTAACTAGAACAACTATATCCAAGAAGACAATATGTAATGTATCAAATAGTGATTTCTTACTGTTTATTTATTTTTTAAATTCTGCATTGTTTCTACCCTTTTTTTCTGTTTTGCTTCCCCCCCTTTAAATAAAATTAAAAAAAAAAAGAAGTGCAGAACCAAGAACACTGGAGATAGACAGCCACACTGTACAACCTACTATGATGTGGGAAGGCTGGCGCATCTGCCCAGGTGGCTACAGGGCAGCGGCCAATCAGTGGTACAGAGAACTGAGTGACACTTTCGGATTGGCTATCTTCCCACCAAAAAGAATTGCAGAGGATATTTGTGGTTTCTGTGAAATTGCGAAGGTGCCCATGAACAGGTTAGGTTCTAAGGAAAAATATGTGAATGATAGGCTGTGAACTCTGAACCCCGAGTTTCCAGATAGGAGTACACAGTATGCCCTTTTGTCCTTGTGTTTCTGTTCATGATATTTTGCTCAGCTTTCACATTCTTTTGGGAAAAGCTAGCCGTTGGTAACTCAGTCACCTGCCTTAGTCTTTTTTGTGCTCAGCCTTCTATATGCATTTTTTCCGTGGATGGCTGTTTCTTTTTCAGGGTGCTATCTTGGGGGGGGGTGTCACCATCTTGTCACGTGACAACCTATTTTGGATCTGCATGAGTTCCACTATGCTTGTTCCTCTTTCTTGCTTCTTCTAACAAAATACAGGCCATTTAGAAACATACCTGACAGCCTGAGAAGAATAAAGAACAGCCAGTAAAGCTTAACTCAAGTGACGGTGAGTTAAAGGCAGAACCACCCTCATTCTTAGAATTTTTAAAGGTATTTTCTTTAAAAAGAGGTTTCCATCTCCATTACCTTAAACAAAATACAAAAGTTCTTACTATCAGGGTAAATACAAAGACACTTCTCCCCAGTGACTCTATCATACTCAGCAGAGCCATCAGGTGTTTCAACAGTGGCCAGGGGAATCCTGGTGTGTGTGTGTGCGCGTGTGCGAGTGTGTGTGTGTGTGTTGGGGGGGTTTCCCCATGGTGATCTCATGGGATTTTTAAAGGACTAGGCAGAGCCACCAGATGGCTCAACCTCCTGTCCCTAAGGAGGTAGCAGGTCCCTATGGGGACAAAAGCCCTCAATAGGGCTGGCTTTCTTCTATGCTTCTTTGGAAGATGCTGGCATCATCCTATCTTCAGACAGAGACATCTGTCTAGTGAATACTTGAGTCTCACAAGGAGCCCTTTGTGGGCTCACTGGGTCACCTTCTGCATGGGATGCCAGTTTAAGGATAGTCATTGATGATGATGATGATGAAGACTATTGTCTCTCTATAGGGCTCAAGAAGAGCCATAGGAAACCTCATAAACCACACCCCATGGATTTCACTGACTTCAACACTAGGTCAGTCCTTCATCAGTGGGAAAGGGTTGACCCTGTCAATTTAAAAAAGAACAGCTTATTTACTGTTGCAATATAGCTTGGATTCAATACGAACTACAAATGGTGAAAGGTGGGTATGGGAAGTGGCTGAGATTACGAGACTATTTTTTAGTTATACTGCTTCTGCTTAAAACATGGAAGATGGAGTGAAATCTCCTATGATCAGGCTTTTATGACTTTATTTCAGGAAAAGCCCAGAAACTGTGATAATTATAGTGCTCCCTGAGGAATAAAGGGCTATCTTGCATGATCCTGTCCTCGAATCCCCACTTGTTTCCAGGAGATATGGTTCTCTCTCACCTGTTCAGTGAAGAAAATTTAGATGGCACCCCAGACACCTATGACCCAATTACTGGACACTGCCTTTTCTGTGTTCAACAATTGGGATCTGGAGGAAGGTCAAAGGAGAAAAACTAGAATTATAGCTGTCACAGTTTGCAATGCTTTAAACTCACCCAGGTCCTCTATGGGAAAACCCAAGGATGACTGAGTGGAAGAAATCTGGACACTGGACACATGACTACACTCATTCTCCTAGACAAGAGGTAGACCAGTCAAACCCTTGTTTCCTACTCTGAAGAGGCACCCACAATGCCTCTGTCCATGGACATCACCTATAAGCAGCTCTGGATAACCTGGATGCCATGGGTGAGCCAATTCAGCTGCTTTACTCTGTACTGACTTATTTTTCTGGAAAGCCTTCCTCTAAATCTATAGCCATAGATGGTGTCAAAGAGACTTCTACTTGGAGATTCTTTACTCCTGCTCTGACGTGTCACTTTGAGGGTCAAATGTTTAACCATGAGCTCCTAATTGAACCACAGTGTCCTAGTCTCTTGCAAGAAAGAGTAAGCAAGATTAGGGGGGCAATTTCCAAATTCCAACAAAGGTCAAAACAGATTTTACCAGCTGGGACAACACCAGGTCTCTCTGACCTAATTACCAACAGATGGATCCTGCTACATGGTAGAAAACCTTTTTTCCTTTATATATCAGAAAAGAGAAACATTGCTTTGTGTGTCTTGATCCAAAGTCTAGGACAAGAATTCTGCCCAGTGGCGTACTTTTCAGAAAGTTAGATGGGGCAGCTGCTGAATTGTCACCCTGCCTGAGAGCAGTAGTGGTTACAGTTATGTTAATAGAAGAAGCTGCAAAACATACTTTAGGACAAAAACTTGAAGTCCTGACTCCCCATCAGGTCAATTGATTCTTGAGACCAAAGGTTACTTGTGATCAACACGAGAACAGCTTATCAAGTACCAAGCCATACTCCTACACACCTGAGAGGCTATTATAAAAACCTGCACTACTCCTAACCCTGCCTCTTTGATGCCCACAGGCCCAGAAGCTTGCTACTCTTGTGAACAAGTGACTTCCCAGGCCTATAAAAGTAGGCAAGACATCAGTGACCCACTCCTTCAAGACCCTAAAGAGGGGTGGTTCACTGATGAAAGTAGTCTTGTCCAAGAAGAGCATCAAAAGGCAGCTGTCACTTCACAACAGGTCACCGAGGCCAACTTCCCCCAGGGACTTCTGCTCAAAGTGTAGAGCTAAAGAGCTAACAGCTCTTACTTGGCCATTGATATTAGGAAAAGGCAAGAAGTTGTACATCTGTATAGACTCTAAATATGCCTTTCTGGTGGTACATGTCCATGTAGCACGTACGCTCTCCAGTCACGTGATATTCGGAAGGCAGGAGCTTGCTGACAAATAAGCAATCATCTACAAAACAGAAGCAGGAAATTCTGCAGCTCTTCCTAGAGGCAGTCTGTCTTTCCAGGCTGGTTGTAGTCATGCATTATAAGGGATCCTAAAAGCCATGTCTAAAGTTTCCTTGGAAGTCAAAGGCTATTGAAGTCAGAGACCTGCATTCCCTCAGCAGCCCATACAGACCTGAGGACAGGAGTTTCTCAGGGAGAAATGAGACAAGAAATTAGGGAAATTTGCTAAGGAAGTAGGTGTGGCTTGTTAACTACTAAATCCCAGGACACACACGCAGAGCCATTCAGAAAGTCCTGCACATGGAATTCTTGTGAGAACTCCAGCG
Source organism: Hydrochoerus hydrochaeris (assembly GCA_004027455.1). NCBI lineage: Eukaryota > Metazoa > Chordata > Mammalia > Rodentia > Hydrochaeridae > Hydrochoerus > Hydrochoerus hydrochaeris. The sequence continues at coordinate 82,069 of PVLA01006114.1, read as the reverse complement.
AGTTCCACAGGATGGTCTAGACCTGACAGTAGCCTGAGGAGTGGGCGACACAAAAGCACAGCCCACACTGAGTTTTGGCCACTGTGTTCTCTATTGCATGGATGGCCCACTCTCACGCTGTAGAGTGTTCTCTTTTCCTATTTTTATTGGGCTCAAATTTGCTCTGTGGTTTGCTACTGCTAAAATAATTAAGAGGTTCATAGCATCACACATAGTCATTCTGACCAGCAACTCAGGCCACCCTACCTAAATCAAATAGTTGTAAAATTATGCACCTGAGGAACAGAATGTAAACAGAAAGGAATTTTGGAAATTGAAAACAGACAGTAAAGGTTAAAACAGCCCATAGAAGATATAAAAGACAGTACTAACCCCATCTCCCAGAAAGTAGAATGAAGAGACAGGAAACTGCAGAGACAAGGTCAAGGCATGAGGCAGGGAAAAGATGACACAACAATAATACAAGAGGCCTGAAAAAGAAGATGACTTTTCAGGCTAAAAGTGCCCACTTATTAACCCAGCATAATATACTGACAAAGATCCACACTCCTGAAATTTCGGAGCAAGAGGAATAAAGAAGAGGGCCCAGAGCCCAAGCGTTGGAAGGCAGAGGGAGCAGCACACACACTGGACGGCTCGCGCTCTCCAGTCGCGTGATATTCTCAGAACTCTTCCTCCTGTCAAACTATTAGTGAGACACAAAGGCAGAATAAAGGCATTTTGGACATGCAGTGACCCTAAATGTTAGTTCTCAGGTGTGCGCTTCCTGGGTTTACTGAAAAATGTTCTCCAGGTAAACAACAGTGTAGAACCCAAAACAGGACAACTGAGCCAGGAGACAGAGGGCCTCACACAAGCAGAGGGGTAAAGACTGACCAGATGGGGAGCAGAACACAGGGGTGAGAACTAGGACGCCAAGTTCAGGCCGGAGCAGGAGGGCAGAAGGGACAGAACCCATTCAGAAATCTGCAGACTTTGGGTAAAAGCAAAGGCTGTGCAGAAACTAAACCCTTGCAAGTAAAAGCAAGGCAATTGTTCCTCTGAGGTCTCAAAGAAGGATCGCAACCACAGGATATGACTTGGATTAGTCATGGCAACGTCATGCAGCTGCCTCCTGAGCCTAGAATGACAACCCTACTGAGAAGATGGGAAAAGTGGGGGTGGTCATAAGGGACACGCCAGTTCTTTCCTATCTCAGAGAAAGCTCAATAAATCCAACATGCACAAACCAGGGAAAACCATGCCATTTATTTAGAAAAACAGAGCCAAATACTAGAGGAAACAGTTGAAATTGTTGAAAGTGGTAGGACTTGGCCGGGAGAGAAGGAGGCACATTTTCGTAATCAGTCTTAGAACCATCTGACTTGTATCCCATGTAACTTTGTAAAGATAAAGCTCTGTGCTGCTGGAGACTGAACCCAGGGTGTCGCACATGCCAGATTTTACTGCTAGGTTTTACATGCTAGGTTTCTTAGGGGCACCCCAGCCCCTAAGAAAAACGAATCCTAATGCTTTTAAATGTGAACAAAATCAGACTTTGAGGAAGCTGGGTTGGCAGTTTATTTTACCTAAAACAACTTACACTGTGACCCATGTGGGAATCTACTCCTAGAAAACAGGCACCGATATTGGACTTCAGGTTCAGCCCAAGCCTGGGCAGCGATACAGACCTCACCAGTGCCGTGGCCCATGAGGATGGCACGAAGGTCAGGGCTACAAGAAACTGCCCTGGTCTGAGTCCAGGTGGTGAGAGCACGGGGCAGAGCTGAGTATGCGTCTTCCTAAGCAGGCGCAGGCAGAGACTTCAGCAACCTCCTTCAATGAGGAGACCGCATTTTGGTGTCCTGAGAGGTTCTCACAATTAGTGCATTTTACTAAATCAGGAATCAGGAAGGGAACCTTAGTCTGTCTCAGCAAAAACTAAATTCTTCATCACTCAGCTCCACAGCATCCCCCTCTCGGTACACATCTGCAGTGATGGACACTGGGAAACTACAGTCCAGCTGCTGCCTCACTCTTTCTCCAAGTCAGTCACCTCACTTCTCTCAATACCAGCTTCCTTCAGTAGTAAGCGAAAGACCCTCCTCTACTGATTCAGAGGTTAGGAGGCTCCGGACAAATACATGCAACAAAGTGTTTGTAAATTCTGTGAGTTCATGCAAGTGAGAATATTATTCTTGACTGTTGGAGACCAGAATCTATAATAAATGGGGTCTCAGACTGGGGTGTGTATTTTGCCTCATGGGCTGAGAGCTATGTGGAAGCTCTAGTTGGTTCCTGGATCTGGTAGGGAGACCCACAGAACCCCGCCCCTCCCAGGACAGGAAAAGGACCTGCTGAGAGCGACAAGGGTCTTTAGAACAGTGCAGTAGCATTAGCAAAGTTTCACCTGGGAGAGGGAGGGGACAGGTTCTTTTATAACTCATGCCTTATTCTTGCAAGAAGGCTTTTTTCTCCTTACAAAGCCCACAGCAATCACCGTTGCTGTTCCTGGACTCACATCTCCCTCTGAAAATGTGTGTAGCGCTCGATCGATGGCGAGGGTGGAGAATCTCTGACTGTTCCCATCTGGAGACACTGACCTCCGAGGCCTGCTTTTGTTTTCCTAAATTTGTTTCTGTTTTCCCTTCATCTTCTGCCAGTTCAGCATCTTGGCCAGGTCCCTGGCATCTGACCTCTGGGGGACAGTGGTGACACTGTTTGGCCTCCTGTCTACACTTTACAGTGGCATTCTTGGTCATCTTGTGGTTACCTGAGTGATGAAGCTTGCGCAGATTTTGAGGCTGGGGCTCAGATCATGGTCCCTCTCCTCGTCCAGCATGCAGGCTGAGGTGGTGGCCCTTTGACGGTCAGTGTGGCTGGCTCTGAGGATCGTGACCTTCACTTGGAAAATCTGTAATATTGACTTCTGAGCATGTAGTCTCCTGTTTCTATTTCCCATGAATCCCAGTGTCCTTGGTGGGCATGGCGCTCAGCTTGGGCTCAGCATTTGTGACCAGTTGTGAATGACTCTCTCTTTCCCTGGGTAGCTGCACCCAGCATGATTTGAGGTGTCTTCCTTCTGGGCTGAGTGTTGATTTCCCGGGTTCAGTAACCGTAGCCATTTACGTCAGCCCAAGTCTGCCCCCTGGTGGGCAGTACTCACTGCCTAGTTTTGGGTCTTTTCAACATGTTTTCATGTTGGTTTTAAAAAAAAATCAAGAGTTCTTACCGCTTGTGAGGTTTCTGGACAGTATCATGACTCCCACTTTGTAATGAGAAAACTGGGGCTTAGAAAGGAAAGAATTTGCAAGTACCTGGAACTGCAATTAGTGTCTTTTCCCTCCATTCAGCAAACCCCAAAAGTACCGTCTGGCAGAGGTCTGGTTTCAGCAACCACCTTCGCTCGAGAACGTCATAAAGATCCAGTTAGCTAATCCACAGGAAGCACTCCGCTCTGAGCCCTGCAGGGTTCGCTGTCCCCGGTGGCGGCTAAGGAGCAGAGCCAAGGAAGCAGGGCACAGGCTGCAGTCAAGGGCCATCACATACACCGTGCTTTGCCCCTAAGGTTCCTGTGCTGGAAGCCTGGTCCACAGGGTGGTGGCTTCCAGGTGATGACTCCTTGAGGAGGTGGAACCTCCTGGAAAGGAAGTAGGTCATCAAGATTGTGTCCCACATAGGGAATAATGCAGATACTGTGGGTGGGCTGCATTCCACAGGAGAGGAGTGAGTCTCACAAGAGTCAGCTGTTACGTGTGAAGCCCTTCTCTGTGCACACGCACTTAACACTCTGCCACACGCACACACCAAGGTGATGCCTGCTGGTATGATGTACTCGCCAGAGTGGAACAGATGCTCTTGGCATCCAGAACAATGAGTTAAATCAACCTCTTTACCATGTAAGATTCCCAGTCTCAAGTATTCTGTTACAGCATTGGAAAACAGACCAAGACAACATACATGTTGGGCAGCCAGAGCAACAGGTGTTTAAATAAGTTTCAGTGGTTCTCAGCCTAAGTAGTGTCTGCAAGGGCTCTCCTCAAAGAGGAGCTGTGCTCCAGAGACGTGAGCAGGAATCTGGGTTATCCAATGAGAGGAAGCACTACAGTCATGTGAGGGAAAGACTGTGAGTGTCCGACTCAGCTGAGAATGGTCTCTGGAGTAGACACTTCACAGGTGCACAAACAGCCAATAAGCGTGTATCACTAACCATTAGAAAATGCAAATCCAAACCACAATGAGATATCTTCTCATATCCATCAGGCTGTTAACTACTGAAAAAATATATAGAAAGGCAGCAACGATTGTTGGCAGGATGCAGAGAAACGAGCTCTCTTGTGTACCTTGGGTGGGAATGTGAAATGGTACAGCCATTGTGAAAAAGAGAATGACCATTCTTCAAAAATGTAACTAGAGCCAAACAATTCTACTTCTGGGGATACACTTACTAGAGCTGAAAACAGTGCATAGGGGGACAGTTGTGCTGTGATTGCCAACAGCAGAATTGAGACAAATGTGCAACCGTGGGTGAATGGATAAAGTGTGTTAGACACATACAATGCAGTATGGTTCAGCTGTAAAAAGGAAACTCTGCCATACTCTACCAAGATGGAGAAGGCTTAAGACACTAGACAAAGCAAAATAAGCCAGATATGAAAGGACACGTATTGCATGGTGCTCCACTTAGGTGAGCTGAGAGTAGTCAAGCTCATGGAAACAGAAAGAAGAAGGGGGCTTCTAGGGCTCATGAGGGAAGGGAAAGGGCAATTACTGCTTCACGGGTGCAGAGTTTCAGCTCTGCAGGATGGAAAGGATTCTGGAGATGATGGACAGACAACAGTGGGAAGGTACTTTATGCCCCTGAACTGTACACTGCAGGCTGGGAATGTAGCACTTGTTTAGCATGAGGGAGACTCTGGATTCAGTCACCAGCACCTCAAAAAAAGGTGAGGACAAATGTATGTGTATTTCACTACATTAAAAAAGAAAGGGAACAGCACTGCCTCCCTAAAGTTCTGATAGCAGCCTTTTGAGACCTAAGTTGACGAATGCATCTGTCACCTTTGTTTGGGACACGCTTGGGGTAAGGGACGCCTCTGAAGAGCCAGGACCAGTGACGGGATCAGAGAAGTCACGGCGTTTGGAAGTCCTAACCCTAACCCTAACCCTTTCCTGATAGGAACTGCTTCTTACATGGCTTCCCCCAGTCAACAGAACCAGCTTATCGGGACAGCTGGGCGCATCCACTCTCAGCGAGGCCTTGGATCTGGGTGGGCGCCAGGGCAGGAAGGGGCGGGCCTACCTTATAGATGCAGGACTTGGCGTTAAGGAAGAAGAGCTCAATGGTGGCGTTGTCCTTCAGGTAGGAGATGCTCTCGATGTAGAACCTGAAAGGGAAGAGACGCAGGTGAGCCAGATGGGAGTGGACGCCGCCTGCTTCCCTGGGCCGCGTGACTGGAGGTAAGGACTGGATTCCTGATGCTAAAGGAAAGAAAGAAAAAGGCGCCAAGTGTTTTTCTGATTTCTTTTGGGGGGAAACAGTACATGTGTAGCGGGTTAGGCTCATGCCCGAGAGGCCTCCCGCAGTGCAGCAGTCTGCCAACCACCCGCAGAGCAGGTTCTAAGCACCCGTCCACTCTGTTCCAATGTAAGCAGAGGCCACTGCGATGACTGTAATATGGATTCATTTACAAATGTGTGAGTGGGTCAGGTGGAAGCTTAGCTATCAGCATGATTTCTCAGGCCACAGACAGTGTCAGGGCCTGCGGAGCTTTGAAGAACAACCAAACAGTGCCTGCGGAGCTTTGAAGAACAACCAAACAGTCCTTGCACTTGGCAGACCTGGAATGAGCCACCTGGACTGGCTGATCTAGGCCACTTGTCCTTTTCTGTCCCCAAAGCACCTATCTTCTGCTCCGGACAAATCTCCAAAAAGAATGGTTTGTTCAGTTCTCAAATAATGGAGGACTAAATACAGTGGCACAACGCACATCTCAAAGCCAAAGACGTTTAATTTAATTTTTAAACCTAAGTCTAGATCCTTTACCAAGGGCATTTGGCAAGAGGCCGTCAGAATAACAAAATAAACGGAAGGAAGGAAGGAAGGATACAGGAGAGGGGAGGGAGGAGACCAGCGGCACAAACTCGCGTGGCATTACTGCTTTGAAAGTGGAGTTATTTCAGACCCTACAGGTTTGGACCCCCAATGTTGTTCTGGTCCTAAAGTCACAGCTGAGCTCAGGAGGCCTCTGTGATTATTCTGGTACTGAGAAATAAGGCAGGTAGCAGCTTTTACGTCTTCCTGTGTTAAGTGGAAAGGCAGGGGAGATGGGGTCATGGGTCCTGAGTGGCCATGTGGGACATAAGAAGTTAGTGACAGCTGAGAAATCACCTGCAACTTAGGGTTCATCCATTCCAGACAAGACTCGGTGTCCTAGCTTGGGCCACTCCACTTCTCACCCTGAGAACCCTCCTCACCCTGCCCTGCCTCCCCTCAGCTGGAGGACAGCCACAGAGGCCACTTCTACAGCCCCACAGGCCAGCCCCGATCCCGTGCGCCCAGGCAGCTATGCGTCACGCCACCTTCGGCCCTGTTATTTCTGATTGCTGGACGCCACCTCCCAGCTTTTTAGCTTCTCTTCTCTCCATTGTTCCCTGCTCAGAATTGCTGCTGGACAACAAGAATGGAGACCAAGGCAATAAAGAGGGAAAAAAATTAATAAATGACTTCCAAGCTGGCATCAAATTCCAGGTTACTGGGTCTTTTGTCCACGAGCTGGTCTTTACCCACTGCCCGCCTCTCTGTCCACGGGAAAGTGCTAAAGCAGCTACCTTGACAAGCAGCCCTTGCTGAGAGTCACAGTGATCTTTCCGGACTACGATTCTGAGCCTCAATGTGGGTCCGGAACAGCTTCATTTTCAAAGCAGCGCCTTGTGTTTCTGTCCAGTTGGTTATAGTTTTGAAATTAAACAGTAAAGGTAATTCTGCTGCCCCCGCCCCGGTTTTCTCTGGAATAGTATTTTAACACAACACTTTGCTTTTCCTGCCAACTCTCTTATAATGGAAAATGTAAATATAGGATAATAGGAAACAGGAAAATGGGTCTTTTGCAAAAGGTAAGGGCCAAGAAAAAGAATTAGGATGTGCCATGTGCACAGACCAGCTCCCCAGGATGAATGCAATCAGCATACAAACGTGAACTAGCGAAAGTAAAAATAAAAACACAGCGAGGGGCAAAGTTAGCGTCTTTGCCACCACTACCTCGTTTCCTGCCAGGTGTCGGCTCCCTGGCCACAAGAAGCGAGGAAGTCGGAGGAAATAACAAGCATATTGTGAGACACGGAAAAACTCCTGCCTCCTGACAGACGCTGGAAAGCAGCTTCCTGTTAACCTTTATCACTGAGACAACAGCCGCAAACCCGGCGGCGGCGGCGGCGCGGGCCTGTCATTCCTCCCTGTAACCACGGACGGCTACGCATCCTGAGCCTTCCACCGTGCACCAGGGCGCTGCTCAGGCACAAATGTCAGGGGAAAGAGCAGCGACATCTCCATTTGCACACCGGCGACTCTGGGCGACCGGACTTTCTGGGGAGGAAGAGTGCTGACGGCTGGCTGCACAGTTGGACTGTCTGCTTTTCTAAAAATTCGGGTTCTTTGATTTTGAGGGAGGCCTCGCCCAGTTCTCCTCCTTGGCAGTAGGTGGCGCTGTGGCCCTTTCCTTCCCTACCTGGGTGGCCACGGCGGGCTTCCCCGTGCAGGCTCACAAAGAGCACTAGACGCAGCTTAGCCGGAGGGTCCCTGCGGGCCTCCCGAGCCCCGGTGTGCGTTAATCGCGTCTTCAGGATGCTGTGCGGTCCGAGAGACTGCTCCTCCTGGGGAGCAGCGCCTAGATTGCGCACCCCCAGTCAGGGGTGCAGCTGCCCCCCGCCAGGTCCCAGGCAGAGCCCACACGGCCCTCCTACCACCTCCCTCGCCCTGCCCTGCCCTGCCCATCCCAAAGGCACGGGCCGGCAGAGCCACAGAAATCACTCAGACTGGCCATGCTGAGCCTGCTTTCCTTGCCTCACCTTTCTTCCCCACAATAAAGGCTCTTCTCATGCTGCCCACCTCACTCCCCACCTGACCGCCGGGCCCTCCCAGTGTGGCCTGTGTGGCATGGGTGGCAGGGCTGGGGATGTGAGTACAAACTCGCTGCAGTGCAGTGGCCGCTGGCCCTGCTGGCCGTACACCGAGAACAGCGAAACCCCATCCTAAGGTAGGTTCTTCAGCGCGGTCGGCAGCCCTGGGCGTCTGGGCTGCCATTTCAGATGCCCGTGTCCCTTCCCGGGCCATGGCACTGACTGAACTCTGTGGGCCACATAGCATCCGCCAGGCTCCACTCCGCCCCTACTCGGCTTCCTAGTGCAGCCACCAGGCCCTGGGGAACCACTGAATATTCACAGCGAGTGTTAATTAAATGGACCAGCGATTTCATTTTGTAACGCACACAAATGCTGCATTTGGAACAACGGTTTTTGGTATCACAGAGAAAAGCAATAATAATGGCAATGATAAACTGTGAGTTGCCTGGGCTGCGTACCTCTGACGTGCAGAATTTCAGTAACACCTCAGCCTCCCCTGGGACTCGGAGCTGGATTATAGCAAGTTCTGGTTGGCGGGCCCCTCGTTTTAGAGCTGTGCCATCACTGTTCTTGTGAGGGACTGAAAGTAGTGATTCTGTCCCAGTCAGCAAGGGTGACACTAACCGTCAAGTCTGTGTTGAAGCTGTAACATGTTCTCTCCCAGATAAAGGTTTCCTGGCATCTCCTTTCTGCCTTCTTTCCCTACTGTTCACTTCAGTTTATTGCTTGTGCAACCCAAAGTTTGAGGAGGCAAATCTAATCTCTGCTTATATTCCCACAAATGGCATAAATGTCCAAGGCTATAGGGACACACAATGGCAGTTCTGGCCAGTGGCATCATTCTGAACACAAATGTACCCACAAAAAGCCCCAGGGACTTGCCGGAGTGTGTAGCTGTATTTTGCTTCTCCTTGACCTTATTTCTGAAGCTCTCCTGGTGGACAAGATGATAGTCACTGTTCCTGAATTTTGAGAACTTGCCCCTGTAGCAGTAAACATGCCTGCGGTGGAAGGTGTTCTTGGCCCTCTGTTGACTGGTGTGTGGCACAAGGGCACTGGGAAGAGAGGAGGCAGGGCGGGTCCGAGACGTCAGACAATACGAGGCACGCTTAGGGTATCTTTTACCCTGAAGCCTAATGGGTACCAGAGAAAATGATGACCAAGGGCCAGATGAGAATCCTAGGATGTCCAGTGGTTACCTAGAGGGGGACTGGCAGATGCCGAGGCCAGAAGCAGAGCACGAGGGCTGCACATCCAGGAAAGGCTTACAAGGGCCAAACGACATGCAAGGCGCCCGGCCTGGGGAGCAGAGGGCGGCTGTTGCCAGCTCTTTGGAGTGAAGAACAAGGGAAGCGGCGAGGAGAGACAGGGCTGAGGTGGGATGCGGAGGTGAAGTCTGGGCCGGCCCACTTGATTCTGGCTCCGAGCTGCACAGGGTGCTCTAGCCACACAGGCGGTGTGCTAACCCTGAGAGGACCACCTGGAGAGAGGGTGACGCCCTGGACTCAGGCTGCATGGCCCACACGGGCACAGCTGCGGAAGGGCTGGAAACGGGGTGGAAGTCGGGACGGGGGCCAGGAACCGGCGTCTGCAGTGATGCAGAGCATTGGCAGCCACAGACAGGGCGAAGCCATGCACTCAGGGAGGGAAGGCAGGCAAGAAGAGCCGAGAGCCCTAACGGTGTGTTGCTCCTCAGAGGCCAGAGCCCCAGGGCCACATCAGGGCAGGGCAAAGAAGTGAGGGCTTTGGGGCTAGAGTCCTCTGGGGACCAGGGCCAGATGCCAGCAGCAGAGGAGAAAGTGGGAGGTGTGGAGGGCAGACAGCAGTGTAGACTCATCCTTCTGAGCTTCTGCTGTGAGCAGCGCAAACAGTAGAATCTGGGGTGGGTGCGCGGACGGTGGGGTGAGCCGCGGCCGTGAGCGGAGGCTCCGAGGAGAAGCCGCAGCCCAAGACTAAAAGGCAACGCAAGAGCGGAGGCAGCAAGCGCTTGGAAGGGTGGGAGGTGGGGAGCCACAAAGTGTGGGCTCCACGGCGCTGGTGGTAGGGTGAGGGCCACGTGCTTCCCCAGACACGTCTGCGCACACATGTGCGTGTGCGGTGCGAGCACAAGAAGGCCACGGGGAGCAACATCACGCTCTTAAAGCAAAGAGTTTGGGTCTGCTATGGATTCTGCAGGGGGAGATGAAACCCCAAAGTGGGCCCACCTCACAGAGTGACAGTGTGGGGGGACTGGTCACAGGCGGTCATCCATCACCCATCACCCACCCTTGTGCAGGGCTGGGGGTGTGGTTCATGAGGGTGGGTGTGTGTGTGTGTGTGAAGTGCTGAAGAATGAACCCAAGGCTTCCCACAGCCTAAGTACGCCCTCCGCTGCTGCCCTACACCCCCAGCCCTCAGCTGCCATCCATGCTGGTTCCCGGGCCCCAGTCTGCCCTCTCGTTCACCAGTGTGGTTACCTGCAGTGAACGGCACTCTGAAAGATCTTTCAGGACAGACCACAGTCCCATAACTTTTACAGCGTGTTGTTAGAACCGCTCCGTTTGATTATTCGTTGGCACTGTTACTTTCTTTTTGTACCTAGTGTATAAACTAAGCTTTATCCCAGGACATGCACCCCTTTCTTGTGCATGGGAATGCAGGATGCAGGGTTCGTATTACCTGCACTTTCAGGCACACACTGGGGCTCTCAGAGCTCCTCACCAGGGGCTTGAGGGTAACTGTAAGGACAGATGCTTCATATGCATTGTTCTCCTCTCTCCAGCTTTTCCCCTTTTGGGTGCTTACTAAGACCCAGAAGCCTCCTGTAATCATTCCCAGTGATCTAACGGTTGAGTTAAAGGGCCCAGGTCCTCATAGGCCAGGCAAGGGAGTCTCCCATCATGCACATGTGCTTCTCAAAGGTCCTGCAGCACGACCCCAGCTTCCTGCCCTCTGCAGGAGGCGGGAGCAGAATTCTCCTTGCTCAAGTGCATGTTCTCCCATATACTTGGGTTTTATTTTTCCTATCTATTGAATGGAGCTGATTACTTGGCCTGCACTCTTACAGATTTTTAAAAACTTGAACCCAGGGGCTCGGGATTTAGCTCAGCAGCATAAGCACCTGCCTTACAAGTGCTCAGTCGTGAGTTCAATCCCACTACAAAAAAAAAAAAATCTTAAAAAAAAAAACAACAAAACTTGAACCCAGGGCCCCTGCACTGAGCTACATCCTCAAGCCACCCCCATTTTTGAGACAGTTGGTCTCTTCTTGGCTAACAATGGCAAAGGCACCAGGAAAAGAAACATCTTTTCTCATGAAGGAGGGAATCCCACCTCAACCCATTTTTAAGTGTAAATTATTTCCATAAGGAGGTAAAATCCATTGCTGGTTGTTTATTTTTTGTTACAAACAGAAAACAGTGGGAGGAGGAGGTTGCAGTGCTCTTGAGGTCACTGAGCTACTTGGGATAAAGCACGTCCTGCGAGCAGGAGTGCATTCTCCACCACAGCACACAGAATGGCAATCCGGGGCGGTAGCCTGCGCTGAGCAGGTGTTGGACCTTTTAAATTCCATCCCCGTGCTGTTTTCAGGAGATCCTCTTCCTAAAGAAAACTGTTCCTTGGTCAGTGCCCTGTCAGAACTATGTATGCACTCTCCTTCCAATCCCAGCATCTTGGGATGCTGAGGCAGGAGAATCACAAGTTGGAGGCCAGTGCGGGTAATTTAGGAAGACCCTATCTCAAAAAAAAAAAAAAAAATCTAGACAACCTCAGTCACAAATTGTGTTAGTCCAGCTTTCCTAGTAATAACTCCATTAATGTGCAGTGATAAGCTGACAATCTGAACGCGTGGTGTAACTGGTGAGGTGGTAGGGTTTAGGTAATAGCTTATCACCATTTGAAGGTACTGGTACTTTCCCCTCCCAGGGAAAACTTGCCTCCAGATTCGAAGCTGGGTTAACTGTTTACGAAAGAATCACAATAATGGTCTTTTAGATTTTTAGAGCACATGTTAAAAATAATATACAGAGTGCAGTGTCCATGCCCGAATCCTCGGCACAGCCCTAAAATCTCAGTTACCAAGATAAAAGCACAGGGAGAAGGGTGGGCTCTACATGGCCAAGAGCCAGCGTCCACTCTGAAGACAGGCCAGCGGAGGTCGCCACTCTCCGGGGTCTTGCCTACCACCACCTGCCCCTCCCTGCAGGGTTGAACTTTGTCTGGTTCCCTCCCCACTAATCTGAGGAGCAGCAGACACCATTACAGATCATACGGCATTAGCTTCACTCCCGTCAGCAATGGGAGCGGCTGAGACTGGCTCTGATGTGTCCGTCCACAGCCGTTAAGCAAACAGGAAAGGCATCCTCAGCAAGTGTAAGTTCACTCTGCCGGCTGAGGTAAGACGTTGCTCCAGCCTGCTAAGCGGACTCTTGAACTCATATTTTAGACTCTTCTTAGTGCTGACTATGGGCTGGAGATGGCAACGTCCAGAACTGCAAGACTGAGCTTGGTCTGCGGGGAGAAGTGAACCACAAGCCATGAGCTCGAGTGGCATATTTTAAGTGGCAGAGTCTGTGGGTGGCCGGTGTGACAGTGGCCATTTGAAGGCCTGGGCATGTGGTAGACTGTTTGCCTCGCTAGTCGAGGCCCTGGGTTCCACCTCCGGCGAAACCAAAGCACAACACAAAGCACATCCTCAGTGCCTCTGTAACCCTGCGGCCAGCCAGGTAAAAGAGCCCGAGCCTCAGACACCTGCTGGGCCTGGCGCTGCAACTCTGACGCGGCCACTCTGCCCCTTGCGGCTTCCCACACCCTTTTGCCAACACATGCGATCAATCCTGTCATCCTCAAAAGTCTCTGAGAACGCTGAGCCACAACTGTAGTTTCCTTTGCAATCATTAAATGAAATTTCCCAGAACAGAGGAGGGAGCAGAGTGACTCTTCTTCTGATACTTTGCTAGGCTTTCTCCTCCCTTGCCGGGAAACTCACTGAGCTATTTGGGATAAAACATGTACATTTCAAGAGACTCAGCAGCACTGGTGACAGAAAGAAGGGAAACAGGGACTTTTGTTAGGGAGCTCTAACCAGCCACCACAAAGCATCCCAGGGCGTGTTTAGTTTGAGATATATGGCCCTCTCCAGATCCCCCATGGAACCCCAAACAGGGTGCTAGCTAGCATCATTTCACACACGCATCCTAGTGCAAGAGGGCAAGCACATACCTTGCACACTCACACCTGTGTTTGCATCTACCTGAAACGCAGCTGTGCTATAATCTTTATCTCCCGCACAGAGTCAAGATGGACGTGGCTTCCCTGTCCTTTAAGTCACTTTACCCCATAGGCTTTACTGACACGACGCCATGGAGGGACGCCTAGGTGTACGCACCTGACGCAGAAGTACAAAACCACAGGTCCCGACTTTTTAGGGAAGTCATGCTCCAGAACTCTTCGATCTAACTGCAGCCAGTTCAAGTGGCCCCTGAGGAAGACAGAGACAAATGGGTTAGGGCTGTGGACTCTGCCGCGGTGTTCCGAGATGGAGGTCCATGTGGACATAGCGTGCTGGACCTTCTTCATCATATCTCACCAGGAGCGAAGCCAAAGGAATCCCCTGGGGAACTGAACATCAGGGGAGATGCCAAAGTCAAGGCGCCCCAAGTCGGGGCTGAGACCCTCTGCCAGCATCCTGCATTGCCCTGAAATGAGAAGGCACTAGGAACCTTCCTCCTGTCCTAAAGTGACCCCACCCAACTCCTGACCACCTTTTAAAGCAGGAGGACTCAAAATGCACTGCAGAAGCACATCAACCATGCTCATGATGTCCTGCTGCAAGCAGATGGGCTGAATCGTCAGCCATGGACAGTTCTTACAGTAACTCCCCTCATATCCTCCGGAGGACCGCCATTGCTTCCCATGCATCCACCCTAAAACGAAAGCAACAGGGGCCTGGGGGACGAGCTGTGATGTCTTCACACCGCGGGTTCCATCAGAGAGCAGAGAAGGCGGAGCTGGCACACGCAGCAGCAGGGGTGAGGTGCAGAATGACTGTGCTGAGTGAAGAAGCCTTATTTTGAACAATGTACAGACTGAGTGGCTGCATGATGTGAAAGTCAAGAGAGCACCGAGTGACCTACAGTGGCTAAAGCAGCTCGGGCAAGCTGGGGTGTGGGGGCATGAGAAGGGGCATGTCGGGTGGCGGATGTGTGCAGGGTCTTCCCCGTGGTAAGGGCTGCACACACACTAAACCCAGCGCTATACACTTTGCGCACTGCACACCATTCAGAAAACAAACCACAGCCACACGAGGAGAGGTGAGGGGCCGGTAGAGCTCCTTCGGTTCTGCTTCTCCCGCCTCCTCTTTCTGCACAAACACAGAGCACAACTCTGCACCGGCACCCGGACGAGCAGCAGAAGGAAGTCAGCATGCTCTTGCCTCGCTCCCCGAGCCTGTGTTCTTCCGGAGACCGACTCTACTGCTGTTCTGCAGTTAGCTACGCAAGTGCTACGAGCACTGGGGCCATGAGCTGGGAGAACATGGAGCTGATCTAGTGCAGGCGTCCTAGAAGCACTACCTGGCCTTTGCACTGATTGGAAGTGTACAGTTTACTTGGATCAGAGAAACAGGAACCGTCTTCCTGACAGGGGAAGCAGCACATGCAAAGGCCCTGGGTTGGGAAGAAACCCAGCAACTGAGAGTTGTGTGACAGGGAGAGATGGACGGGACCCTGGAGGATGCACAGTCCAGGCTCCAGCTGTGATCTGTTCTTTACTGCCTCAGCTCAGCACCCTGGAGGATTCGGGACCTGTGGTGACTTTACAGCTGCACTTATGCTGAGCAGACCAACAGCCTGTGTTTGCTCAAGTGACTGCGGGCTATGAGAGGGGTCAGTGGGAGTGAAATCTGTCTGCATCACTGCGTAAACTCCTTTGCTTCTGTCACATGCTTCCGCCTCTTTCCAAACCATCATTCAATTTACAGCTTTTGGACAAGAAAACAGAGAGAGAACAACAGCCACAATGAAACCTCTCTTTCGGTTAAGCCCGCGCCTCTGGGAGGGCGATGAATCTACTCTGAGTAGCATCCTCCGAGGGACTCGGCCTCTTCTGCCTCTCCCTGAGAATCTACTTGGAAAACGCTTCCTGTTCACTGTTGTGTTGTTTTGTTTTAATTACCTTGCTCTGAATACAGGAAGGGTTAAAACCCCCACAAATGTTGCTCTAAGTAAACTGGCAGGGCCACAAGGCTGAGTGGAACTACCACTCAGCTGGGGCACAGGGTCACAAGACAAGAGGACTGGGCGCCTGCATCATGGCTGGGCACAGCCGAAAGCCAGAGACACTCTGCAGGATCCCCTCTGCGCCTCAGCTCCTGCTGCGCCCTCAGCCCAGGATGCTCCTGCCCTCCTCCTCCAGCAGCAGCCCGGCCCATGCTCGCAGACAGCACCACCCCAGGCCCCCCTCGAGGCTGCACCCTTAACTACACCCCTAACCCCTAAGGTCGCTCCTGCATCAGGTTCCAAGTTCTCTGCAGTCTTCTTACACCTGAGAATGTCTCCAAACCTGTCCCACAAGATCAAAATGGGCAGCAGATGGACCGGACGTGCTGGACACCTCCTGGAAGGGTAGCAGGCCACAGCCACGCCCTGCCTCTGAAGAACCTGGGACTCTCCGCGGCTTCTTTCCTTGTCCAGCCCTGGAAGGTGCCCTCTGCCTGCTCCACACCATCTGCTCACAGTGCTTCTCCTACTCGGAAGCCAGGCCTGTCTCTCCGTCCTCTTCGCCAAACAAACGCTCAGCCTGAGCGTCGGTCCAGGCTGAGTTCCAGTCCTCCTTTAGACTGACTGCTGGAGGCATCTGGGTATTAAAAGTCCTCCAAAGACTCATGTTCTGCAGGTTTGTCTCAGCCTGAGGTGAGACTGGCAGGTGTAGTAGAAGATGAAGAGGCAAAGACCAGTGGGAAGAAGTGGGGTATGGGTGGGGTATTCTCGAAGGTGATGCTGGGATCCCAGCCCTTTCCTGTCCTTCTTTACTTCCTGGCTGCCTTTGCTCCACCATGTGCTCCTGCCATGATGCGGTGCCTCAGCACTGATTCAAAGCAACAGGGCCAAGTGGCCGTGGGCTGATACCCCTGAAGCCACGAACAGAAATAAATCTGGAGGTTTTAGATTGTGGCATCTCTGAGGCATCTAGGCCCCTCTTGTATAATTATGTGAAAAATATCACCTGTAGCTCCAAATTAATTCTAAGTTTTTAACAGTTTTTTTTTTTTTTTTAAATTCCTCAGAATATAGCACAGTGCCTGGGAAATATCAGGGGCTCTAAAAAGGCAGGATGTTCTCATTGAATGAATTATTACCTGGGAAAGCAATCTATTCATGAGCACAAGTTTTTACCTTTGGTCTCATAAGAGTTCTCATTAAGGGTCTGATGACAACAGCCTTTTCATGCTCCTCACACGAGAAGTCTTTGAATTACACACAGACCACAATGGCACAAAGGTACAGTGACTTCTCCCTGGCCTGCATGCCCGAGAAGGAGGAAGACCTGAGAAACAGAATGTTCCACACGTGCTCTCGGGTCAGGCAGAGGCCTGGGATTGAGAAATCCTCAGCCCAGCCTAAGGGACAACACTACTGACCACACAGGGTGCTGCACTAGCCTGAGGTCCCTGGGGGTGTCATTTACAAGCTCAAGAACCTCAAATGGGGGACCCATTGCCTGAAGGGCCAGAGCAGCACCGCTGTCCCCTGGATACTGCTGTTGGGTAGCTCCCTGCCCACCCTTCTTCCCCATGCTGCCAGCGAAAGGTGGATCCCAGCTCTAAACCGCTTCACTCCTTCCGTCGGTAACGAATTCACTTTGTTCCTGACTGTATATTGGTCCTGTTTTTATCAAGCAATTGATGAGAAAATAATGTAAAAAAAAAAAAAATGGCCAGGAAGTAAAGAGAATAAGGGGGCAGATAGTCTTTAAGGTGCAATGAGTCCCCTTCCCCACTTTTTCTGCATCAACTCCTCACCTTAGTCCTGTGAGGAGTGGCCCGACACATACTTGCTGGCTCTAGTACCCGTGGAGAAGTGGCTTCCTCACATGCAGAGCTCGCGGGCTCTCAGGAGGACCCCCTCCCCCCATTTTAAGACCCTGTAAAAGTCTCTTGAAGGCTGTTGACAAAGGGAGAGGCTGAAGGGACAAGCAATTCACCCACGGTCCCTTGGGGTGAGCGCCAATTATGTGGGCAAAAGCTAACGGGTGGATTAGAGAGTAATGTGGGAACTGTAACGTGGGACCACTGTTTGCGCTGTAGGTAGATCTGTTATAGAACTGTCTCTGCTTATTTTATTTGGTCTGAAGTTCTGGAGACAGACCCGTGGCCCTCACACTGAACTGCATCTCTGCCCGCCTGCCTGTCTTCCCTTACTACTTTCCTTCGCTCCCGTTTTTCCTTCTGAGAGAGCCTTGCTGAGTTGCTAAGTTGCGTAGGCTAGACCCGGACATTGCTCCTCCTGCCTCAGTCTCCCAGCCTGCTGGGGTTATAGGCGTGCATCTGCCACGCTCAGCTCGCAAACCACTTTTTGAGGGAGATGCACAAGCATTTCCTGTGTACAGCTTAACTAAGAGACGCCTAACAGCTTGGCTTTCATGAACCCCATTGATTTTCCATTTGAGAATTCACATTTGCCAATGACAAAGACAAAAAGTAAAAATGTGGGTAAATAAATGTTACCAACGTGGACAGAGTATTTTTTTGTTATTACCTCACTGATACCTCTCTCTAAGGCTGACAGAGATAACACTTATTTGATTTTTGGTCACACTAAGTCAAACTATTGAGTTTGTAATAAATATGCAATTGCTTCCAGGCAATAGGAATTGGGAGCATTTTTAAAAAAATCGCTTCTAGCTACTACAAACAGTACAAACAGATTTTTGATTCAAGTGTTGGCACCTTCAATGGAGATGGCATTGGGTTGAGCTTTGTTTCCAGAAGTAGTGAGGTGGGGCTGTGACAAGTCTGTCTTAACTCATCCCTTCTCGTGACCTGGGGGAGAAGGGTACCTGTGGTTTTAGGCACAGATTGCTTCCTGTGGGGTGGGTTTCTGCAGAAAGTCAAAGCACGCGTCTGACATTCCTGCTGGATGAAGGTGGGTACGTGGGAGACTCTTGGAGTGAGGATGGCAGTTTTTTGGTGTCCTTGATTCTGAAGTGCACTTGCTTTTTAAGGAGAGCCCAGGGACACCCATTTAGCTTGAAACTCTCGAATAGAAGAACAAGGTCAAGGCAGGGCATGTACTAGGGAGACCAGGTTACTAAATCAGGAGCTATTCATTCCAACTGGAATTTCTGACTTTAAATGTGAATTTATGGAGGAATCGTTTCCCCACTATGTTGTCTTACAACTGTTTCAAACTCTCTTTAACCCCCTACACTGTGACCTATTAATCACCTCCTGAATAATGAACACAAGCCCCAAAAGACCATTTTTTCTGATGCCCAAGGGTTAACAGGGGATGCTAAATAAATGACTTGTTAAGCAGCTGACTGCCTCAGCTCCATAGTATTCAACTGCCTGGGTGAGACACTGTGCTCGCCCTGAACTAAATGGTCCCACATGAAGGCTTCGCTCTGCTCATCTGGCCCAGGTTTGGGCTCCTCAACACCATGTCCACTGGGCAGGAAAAGGCGAGGAGGAACTGGGCCTCTAGCCCTCCTGGGACCACACTGCCATTCTCTATTTACCTGAGCTACACACAGAGAGTTGCGTGCACGCCTTCCAGCGTCACTACCTACAAGATGCCTGCTCTGCTGGGGTAGCGCAAGGACAAGTCCCCGAGGCCTAGGACGGCACTGCAGGAGGCTGTGGCTGCAGACTTGCCCCTGTCCTGTGCCTCCTCCCCGCGCTGAGCTCATGAATGGAAACCCCAGGCTCCTTTCCCGATACACTGTACCCCGACTGCCGAGTTGCTGCTGCTTGTTCTTTCTGCTACAACTGGAAAGTAGCTTTTGTGCTTTGTTGATGTTTCAGTGGTAGATAAGCCTGCAGTGCGGATGCTTCTCTCCAGACGCCTCGGCCACTGGAGCCATGGCCAGGTTCAGGCAGAGGCGAGGACAGAGCCGGACGCTGCGTGCACCCAGGAGCCGGCGCTCTGGCTCTGCACCTGCACCTCCAAATCAGGCCCTGTTAGTCCTTAATGATCAGGCAAATCCAGCTTCACAGACAGTGCCAACCGGGCCACTCAATTAACTGAGACATACTGCAGGATGCTGAAAAAAATCCTTAATCAATTACCTTATAGGTTTCTTAAACTAGGATCCCAATTTCAGGGTGTCTGTAGCCACTAAAATGTCAGCAAAGTTTCATATGTAAACCTTTGTGAAAGACGGAATGTAACTTCTTCACAGATCTCAAAGGGCTGGTGCTGAAATAACAGGTTAAGAACTGCTCGTTTTCTCGATTGATATGTGCAAACGCATTCCAATTCTACCAGGGGTTTTTTGTTCCTTTGTTTGAGACACAGGATCTTGCGCTGCAGTTCAGGCTGCCCGTGAACTCACTATGTAGCCCAGGCTGGCCTGGAACTCAATGAGACCCTCTTGCTTCAATCTCCTGAGTGCTGGGACTACAGTGCGTGCCACTATGCCCAGCTGTACTCAGTGCTTGAATGGCACACTAATGGCCGAGTTTTTCCTTTTTCTCCTTCGCATTTCTAAATATTTCTTAACTTTTTTAAAAACATAGAAGCCAGACTTGGTTGATTACACTGCAATCCCAGTGTACCATACCTAAAGCTCAGGGTTCAGGCCTCAGTTCCACAAAGAAAAACATGCTAACAAATTAGAGAAGGAAGAATGTGTTTCAATGCTGCTAAAAATGTTGATTACTACTAGCACAAAATATTCTTAGGCATAAAAGTCTTTCTGTGGACTTAGATATTTCATTACTTAGTATAACTTGTAGGTGAGAGCTGCGAAGAGAAACTCCCAATTCCTTCTCTGCATTTTGTTTCAGATACCTTTTCTGAGCTGGCATCTAAATCCCACAAAACATCATTAACAAGAATTAGTATTGGAAGAACCACAGACCATCCATGGCCTGAGACTCACATTTTCTAAAGGAGCTCCGCTGTGG
Source organism: Hydrochoerus hydrochaeris (assembly GCA_004027455.1). Lineage (NCBI taxonomy): Eukaryota > Metazoa > Chordata > Mammalia > Rodentia > Hydrochaeridae > Hydrochoerus > Hydrochoerus hydrochaeris. The sequence goes on along the minus strand of PVLA01006114.1, from coordinate 61,860 downwards.
CCAGTTATTCTGCATTTGCAGCTCCCAAGGGCTGACCAAAGGGTGCATTAGGCAAATGATGTCGTCTGTCACACACAGGTTGTCACAAGGACAAAGCTTCCGCTGCCTTTCATTGTCGAGCAGAGTGTAGCACATGCCTAAGGCTCAGAGCACACACAGACCTCCCTGCATGATCTAAAAACTCAGTTAAGGGAAGGATGGGGATGCAGTCTTGGGGTACGGTGTTTGCCTAGTATCTTAGGTACTTTTCTTGTTACTGAGACAAAACACCTGATGCCCAAAGTTAAGGGAGGAAAGGTCTATTTAGCTCAGTTTGTAGAGGTTTCTGTCCACAATCAGCTGACTCCAAGGCAGGGTGGCATGGCAGAGGGGCAACCATTCTTGGCAGTGGAAGACAGCAAAAACAACAAGGGGCTTAACAGCATCTTTCTGCTCCCTTTTATTTTATCCAGACTACCAGGATTAAGGCAGTGCCAAATCATTCAGCAGACTAATTTAGTTATCACACACCCTTGATCCCAGCATCACACACTCCAGCTTCAGCCACCTCTGAAATGCCCCACCTATGAGCACATGAGGCTTTAGGGGACTTCTAGACACAGCCATAACATCTAGCAAGTATGAGACCCTGGGTTTGATTCCTAACACTGCATAAATAAGTAAAGAAACTTATCTCTCTTGCTGGATGTGGTGGCACAGCCCTGTAATCCCAGCACTGGGGAGGCTGACACGGGAGGATCATTGCCAGGAGTTTGTAGTGAGTTTAAAGCCAACCTGGACTACAGAGAGAGACTGTCTCAAAAAGCCAAAGAATTCTTTCCCCACAGAGCAAAGGGTAGGGGCAGACTCTAAAGCCAATACTTTCTGACACAGGAATCATCAACCCAGACCAGCTCACTCTCACAGGCAGAGTTTTGTGGGGGCAACTTTTGTTCTTCCATTTCCACCCAGGGTCCCTGGCACTGCGTCAGTCAGGACACTACCAGGCACGAGGCACCATCCCTGAATCCTAGTGTGTCCCTGTGCTGGCCCTCTGGGGCTGGAGCGTGATTCCTTCTGGGCCCCTGACACTGCCCCCCTCCCATGCAGCAGAGGTACCTGCCTGCACCAGCCCCTGGTCACCACCACTCCTGCCACCACTGGAGAAACCCAGCTGGCCACGTGGTGGTTGCACAGTCTGTGGACCTCACTCTCTGCTAACACCACCACTAGGTAGAAATCAACACTTTTCTCCAGCTTGCCACACTCATGTGCACGCACACTCACTCTTCCAGACCAGGCCAGTGTCACTCTGCCCTGCACAGTTTCTCAGCTGTACAATTATGTGGCCTGCATCTCCCCTCTGTGATGCCGGCCTTTGTCCCCTCTCTTTCGAGGGAGAAGAGGGACTCTCTCCCTTTCAGCTGATTCCTGCTGCTGAGAGCTGTTAGTGGACAGACTTCTGCCGCTTAGGCCCAGGATAATTCTCCGACTCTTGTTAACTCAAAGGGGAAGTCTAGCTGGGACTGACTAGGAGTTCATGGAATCTTTTTCTTGAGTAAACTTACTTGGGAAACGGGAACAATGGGACATGATTAATTGAAGCATAGGGTTTCCTTCTAATCAGTGGAACCAGTGTGAAGGGCACCCTAAGGGACTTAGAGTGACCCTCAGGAGAAAGGGTAGAATACTTTTGCATTTGTGGAAGTAATTGTTCTAGATGTTCGGTTGCCTAAAAGTATCTTGTTTTTGATTACCCTGTGGCTCCTCTCCTGCACAAGCTGCCCCTCCCATCTGACCTTACTGGGCTCCATCTGGAGGCCAGCAAGGCCTCAGACAAGAGTGACCTTCCTGCCAGCTCTCAGCCTCAGCTGTCTATAGGCCCAGGACCAGGGCTGACCTTGATCTTGAGGAGGACGCGGCTTTGCTACTGACCTGTGCTCCTAACACACCACTGCTCAAAATGCCACTGATTGATAGGGTGACCACATGTCCAGTTTGCCTGACACAGCCCTAGTTGGCAACCCTTTTACCCCTAGCAACTCCATTTAAGTAACAGAGCATATGGGCCCCTTGTCCATTTGCAGCTCCCTGAGGCCAATGTAGCCATGCAAGAGTACACCTGGCCACTCATTTGACCAGTATGGATGGCACCTGCTCTTAGTTTGGAAAAGATCCTGCCTTGACAATACCTCCAGATTCCTGGGGCCTCGGCCATTTGACCCACCCACTAATCAAACTGATTCATAACCATTTTTGAAAACCATCTCCACAACTCTAAGGGTTTATGTATGTGGACATGGATAAACACAAAGAAAATTATGGTACAGTTGCTTAGGATTGTTTATTTTTATCTAGAAATTTGGGTGGTATTCACTGTTATCTTTTGATAATAGTGCATTAAGTACAAAATTGAAATTTTAGTAGATATTCTTTCCTTGTATTGCAAAACATCGCTTTATAGAACTAAACTGAAAAACTACTAAAAGTAAATATACATCTCATCAGATAACTGATCTGAATTTTTGATTTCTGTATCCTATTTCAGCTTGGATGGTCAGACTGCCCAGATATTTTTCATTTTTCATTTATCATCAAATTCACTTCCTGTTATTATTATTCCAATACTGGAGAGAACTGTTTAATTTTCCAGAAGTTTTGGTTTAACTTTAATGAAAACCAAACCCACACAGATACACTTTTGAAGGAAAATAGACATTTCCATCTGAATATGAACCTGCTTGATTATAAGAATGAGTTCACCGAATGATTTCACAATATTAGCATCACCCTAATTATAGCCGTCGGCTGTTCCAGGCTGAGAATGGCGAGGATTTTGAAATCTGGATGATGAACCTGGACTGACCCCAGGCCATGAGACCCAGCTGGCCTGCAGCTGATTCAACGCTCACTTTGGAGACTGCAGTTGCAGGCCCTGCCCGTGTCCTCCGGCGCCCAGATCCCGGTGACACTTACGTCTCGTCGGTGAACGCTATCCCAAAGTATTCCTTTTCCTTCAGGTTGAAGTGAGAGGCCACGAGATCAAGCAGCTCCTTGGCCAGAAGCTTGGGCTGGGGAGAACACAACGGAGAAAGTTAAGTGAGCAGCGACGTGACTTTCCTAGAACGCGAGTCTCAGGTTTCTGCCTTTTGTTCAGCGCAACGACTCGAAGTCAAACACGGCCCATAAAAGCAAGTGAGTTTTAGGAAACCTAGATCAACACGCAGAGAGGCGCCGCCGAACAAACGGGCGAGGGCAGGTGGCCGGCAGCGGAGACTCTGCTCTGCTAGTTGCTCCGGTTCTCCCTACCCAGGTACTTGGTCTTCTGCAGGGCTGTCAAGCCTGATGACGCTCCTGCCTCACAGGTGATTTTGAATTGAAGGAAAACGGCTTAATTTTTTTTTGTAAAAAAAAAAAAGTCAACATATTTAACACAAATACAGATGCATCTGTATTTCTGATGAGGCTACTTTCCCATAAACCCACTGGAAGCTGAAAGTATCATTAAGTGAAAAATGAATTCACTCCATTATTGGTGGCTCACCCTGTCATCTAGAGGGACCGAGGCATCACATCCCTACTGCTGCCCGGGATCTCCCGGAGGACTGTGCCACGTATCACCAGCCCAGGGAGAAGAGCCAAACCCCAAACTCCAAGTGTGGCTTCCACGGAATCCCAGGCCTCCGGACCCCAGCGTAAGTGGCTGAAAGCCCAGAACTATCCACATTGACGTGTGGCAGGCACCGCCCTAAGCACTTCATGGGCACCAGTGTCTCAGTGAGCCGCGTGGAGCTCAGAGGACAAGCCCTTACCTAGGGTGCACAAGGCCCTGGCTTCAATCTCCAGCACTGCGGGAGAGAGTGTCCCTAATTCCCATCCTAGCCCAGTCCACGGTCCAGGGAGGAAACCAGAGATGTAGCCAGGATGACGCACATGTTTCCCCTTCTGGTGCCTCACAGTTCACCAGTAAAAACCAGTTAAGCTGGTGACCCGGGGTGACACTGTGGTGCTGCTTCTTCCCAGAACAGAGATGTCAACAGGGGACCCAACCTGATAAACTCTTAGCAAGTAAAGGTGTGTCTTGAAAAAGTGAAAAAGCAATCTCTGAACCCACGGGGAACCCAAGATTTTACATCATTCTTTAGTGGAAGAAACTGTCCCGTGAGTAGACCACAGTGAGTCATATGCCCGAGAACATCGCCACAGGGTTACACAGCAGAGCACAAGGTGTGGGCTCCGGAAGCTTTGAGCAAACGCTGCTCGCTCTGGTCTGCAGCAAGCCCTGCTGCCAGTGCCACCTCTGCCCCCAAGAGGTTCCCAGTCACCCAGCTCAAAACAGTCCCAGTGTCACTTGTGACTACTAGGCAGTGTGGCTTCTTGCCAACTCACAAGACACCGTGATTTATCTGTCCAAATGACTTTCAAGGTAGTTTCAGCATTTCTGTGACGTTTGCTGTTTCTTAAAATACTGTGTGCGATCTCTGGAGCTCCTGTCATCTTGGCACCCTCGCCAGCCTGAATCTCCTTGCTCTTGGGACAGATTTCCTTCTTTACCAATGTCAAAAGTCACACTTGAAGTCAAGCCTGGCTGGTGGGAAAAGGGAGAAGTGGGGGATGGCGCTGGGTCAGTCTGGAGTTACACGGTGGGTCTGACTCTAAGCAGTGGCTGCGGTTCTTGTGCTTATGATGAGAGAGAGCCCCAGCCGGAGCATGGGAAGAGCAACCAGACTTCTTCCACTCTGGGAGTTAAGTTATAAAGCCAGTATCTCAACAGACTTCTCTACACTTACCCAGGAGGAGGAAGGATTACGCCACGGCTGGTGTGATTCCCCTGCCCAGGACTCAAGGTGCCCATCCCTGCGAGAATGTGTGGAGGGAGGGGTGCAGGGTGAGGGCAGGGGCAGGGGCGAGGGCGATGACCTGGGAAATGAACGCAGGCTGGCAGGTGTTTGCCTTCGGGCCCAGGTTAGGTCTTTAACTGGCAGAACGGAGCCCAGGGGCAGCCTCAGCTGACTGCACTTCATCGAACGCTCCTTTCTCCAAATCTGTGCCTTCCCAGAGTCCACTGCGGGAACAGTGGACAGTGAACAGTCTCCTCACCCCGGAACAGGTGCTGAGCTCTCCGTACGTGACCTCCTTATCATCCCGAGCAGGGCTCATCATTCCCGTGCCAGGGGAGATCCTGGGGCCCAGAGACGCAGGCAGGCAGGTCTCCAGCAGAGCCCCAGGGAAAGCAAGGTCCACAGACACCTGCCACCACAGAGCCGAACCCTAGAGACACCATGGCAAGTGAAGCCCCTGACGGGAAGTCACACGCTGCTTCCACTGCCTAAAGCCTGAGACAGGCGAGGCCAAGAGCCAGCAGGAGAGGCTACCAGGGCTCCGGGGTGAGGGCGAGAGCCGGCGCTCAGCCGTCACAGGGCTTCCGCCGGGGTGGCGGGAACAGCAGCGACTGTTCCATAACGCCCTGAGATACGTAATGCCTTGGGGTTACACGCGTGAACGGTGGTTAAAACGGTACATTTTGTATTACCTATACTTCACCCTACTTTAAAAAAGAAAGAAACAAAAGGAAAATAAGCAAACAAGACGCAAGGCCCCGGGTCATCCTCACTCTGCCAACCTGCCCAGCTCACGGCGCTACTCCCTGGGTGAGAGGTTACGAGTCGTGTCCTGAGGGTCCTGTCTAGGGGAGGGTGGTATTGGCACAGTGACCTGCCGGATTGATACATGAACCTATGATGTTGGTTAACATAAGTCTTTCCCCAAGGGTATAAAATCAGGTTTGGGAGCCAACAAGGTGAAAAGATGACTCAGCATCCTGAAGAAATTACCAGAGTAGTGGGTACCACCTTGGGCTGTGTGGAGCTGTGCCCCTCTGCTCACACCTGTCACCATGACTCATTTATTTATTTACTTCTTTATTTTTGTTTGTTTATTTTTGAGACAGGGTCTCACTATGCAGTTCAGGCTGGCCTTGAGCTCACTTTGAGGCCCAGACTGGCTTTGAACTCCCTGAAATCCTCCTGCCTCAGCCTCCTGAGTGTTGGGATTATAGGTGTGTGCCACCATGGCCGACCACTACAGCTCTTTCAATACAATAACTTCTACAGTAAGTAAATAAGTGCTCCTGGTAACTTCCAAACAAAAGGCCCTGGGCAATAGCGGCATCACAGGAATAGACTTCAACACTTTTAAACAGTGTTTTCGCAAGGATTGTGTCCGAGGACGGTATGGATAGTTTTAATTTAAAAAAACTTAAAGATTTAGTCTCGTTACTGTATACGAGACTTGTTATGGATCATAGATAAAGGATCATCAAAATGTACCGTGAATATTTAAATTCTTAAAAAATTTATTACAGTAAAAGACACACTGCCGTGAAACCCCCTCAGCCTCCTCCCCTCGCTTCTGACACACCTGTCCTACCACTCTGGTCACCTTCTGGGCAGTCCTAGAAGTCATCTTTCACACCACGTATCTTTATGAGGGACAAACCCCCATGAACACTGCTGCCGAGGGGCCTTGGGCAGGAAGCCAGGCCTGCGGAAACACACAGTGTGTCTTCACCCACCTGCCCGGTGCACAGGATCCCGGGACGGCCGGGTCCTCCCCAGAGTCAAACTCGGCCCAGAGCGGAGCTTGCAATTACGGCACCAGGGCGACCATCTGAAGACGCCCAGAAAGAGGACTCCCAGAACTGCCTCAGAAAGTGGCGGAAGGGCGGGTAAGTGTCTGGGACAAGAGGGAACATGGGTGGCCCTGCGTCTTCTGCTGTAATACGTTAAAAAGAGAAGAAAGTAAAACTTCTCTGTAGTTTTTGATCGTGCTCCTCCAGCGAAAAAAGCCCAAGTCCACTTCCACAACCTGCAAATGGAGAAGCAGAGCTGAGGAGCGGGAAGGAGGGAGGAGGGAGAGCGCGGGCTTCAGCAGATGGCAGCTGCAGTTCCGGAATCTTAGCTCCCTGAAAAGCACCCGTTTCCCTACTGTCGCGTCAGTGACGACAGCCCAGGGGGGCCTCTTCCACCAGGCAGTGTGAGAACCAACCCCAGCCCCTGACAGATGAGTGGGGTGCTACTGTCCAGGACTCTGGGCCGCTTGTTACGCAGCATAACCCGGCCCATCCGAGTGACCCAAGAACCCCATCTTCCTCCTGCCGTGAGGCTGCTCTGAGCCACTCCCAGCCCAGCAGCCTGCTTTCCTGATCCTGCCAAGGAGAACAGTGTCCACCTGGACACAGTGGTGGTCAGTGGGCTGCACTGTTCTGAGGGGCCTTAAACTCATCTGGAGGAGCTTCTGGGTAAGCAGTAAGCAGCCTGCTATTGTGCTCTTGGAAGGGATGTTTACCGGACCCTGCTGATTGTAATTTGCCAAGTACTGGGGCGTGAACCTTTGTAGAACTTTGCAGGGATCCGGCTGGGAGCAGGACAGAAAGGCAGCTGGGGGCCCATCATCACACTTTACAGGACAAACAGAGCAGGAGCAGGCGCTCAGCGTGAGCCGGGCCAGCCTGGCACAGCCTGGATGGTTAGAAACGGCCTCTCTGGCCAGTGGCTGCGCTGGCCCCATGAGAACAACGCTTTTAAGACAAGCTTTCTCTCAGCCGGTAATTAGTTTTGTTCACTGAATAGGTTTTCTACTTCCCTCTTTCTATGTCAGATCCATTGTCCTTCTAAGCTAGTGTTCCCATCTGTACGGTCTGCTTGGTGGCACTGCCCAGCGCTCGGGGCTGGCTTCCTGGTGCTGAGGTTGCTGGTGGACCTGGGCACACGTGGGCTGGGGAGGGAGACACAGCGGCTCACGGTGCTGCTGCAGTCCCCTCAGTCCAGACGGTCCAGGGGAGGACCACGTGTGCAGGCGAGACACGGCTGACCGCTGAGACTGAGGCAGCACCGGCACGCCGGTGGAACCCCGGGCCTCGTCCACACGGCACGGCCTCTGCGAAGCTTCACGTGAGACTTCACGCCGCTCCCCTCACTGTGACCACGGGGCAGCGTGTCAGGTGCCGACTTTGGACAAGTGTTGTGACCGCTCTGGGGCTGTTTTCTCATCTGTAAACGACGGCATGGACACCCTAAAGGGTCATTACATGTGACTGCTGAACGCAGCTTCCTCCTTTCCTGAAGACTCCCGGCTTCCCTTCCCAAGGCCTTGCTCTCTCTTTTTTGGTTATTTCTTTTTTTGGTTTTGAGATGGGGTCTCACTGTGCTCAGACTAGTCTTGAATTCCATGCAGCTCCGGGCTGACCTTGAACTTGTGATCCTCCCACCTCAGCCCACTGAGAGCTGGGATTACGAGTGTGTGCCACCCTGCCAGGCAAGGCATCTGTTACGGATTAAAAAGTGGTGGTCAACTTGACACCAGCTGGATTACATCAGCATGGCGCTGAGCATAGATGTTTCACCTGAGGAAAGTTGCCAGCATAAATGGAGACGTGGAGAAGGACAAGCTATCCCATTACTGTGTTAAGACATCAGTGTGTTGAGGCGTTGAGGCGTTGTGGGTTCTCCTACGTGTTGCTGTTTGAGCCATTGGTTCTCCTGGAGGAGCTTTGGTCTTTAAGTTGAGCATTGCTTTCTGGCTCCAGAGAGGAAGATGTGTGTCACTTGGTCTCCAGGATGAACTCCTCACGCTGGCTTCCTGGCATGTACTTGACTGGCTCATTGTTGGAGGAGCTCAGGGCCTCCTGTCACTGAGGATGGCTGTGGTGCTTTCCAGGACAGCCCTGGAGTTGTGAGTGTGACTTCTCGGCTCCAGCACAGAACTCCCAACCTACCAGCACAGCTCCTTCACCCTGCTGGCATAGACTTCCTAGCTTCCACTGCTGACCTTTGAGCCTTCCCAGCACAGATACGTAAAAGAGACCGGCGTGAATCCTTCTTGTGAGCTCTAGACCTCCAGCTGGACTCGTGGGAGGCATTGTCATGGGCTCTAGGTCTTCATGTGGACTCATGTGAGACGTTGCTGTGGGATTCAGGCCCTTGGCTAAATATTCTGTGTCTTTAGTGATGTGGACAGATTTCCTGCATTTTCTCTAACTATGGGTGACCATCATAAAAATATTATAAACTCCATGTCCTGATTCTAATTGTTCTCTGCATAATCCCTAACTATAACAATATCCATTTTTGTTCAATGTATTTGTATTGAACTATAGAAAAATGCTGATCTCACTGTTATGTTCAAATTGCTGTCCCCACTGTCCTCTCTGCTTCCAATTCCCACCCAATTTTCATCCTGCTCGAAGCCCACCTCCCCCATGACGCTCCCCCTGCACAAGGGCCTCTTTTCTCCAAATTCCTGTAGCGTGTGTACCTCACTGTTCCTTCCCGTGTGTGCTCTGTGGCCAGTCTTGTGCAACGTGTTTTATCACCCCTGTAGCGGTCGAGAGTGCATGTGAGTCCTGACCCCTGCAGGTTGCTTTGTACCACGGAAGGCGGGGCCAGGGTTCTGGAGAGGAGGAACCTACCCTGACTCACCCGGCAGAGTCACAGAGGCAATGACATTCCTCTGACAGAGACTGGGATTTTCGATACAATCCCAAGAGAAGGCAGAGACGGGAGTGACAGGGACAAAGCCAGCTGCCAGAAGAGGCTGGGACCCTGCTCCCCAGCCTTGATCTGCAGGAATACAGTTCTCTGTCAGCCACCATGCTGGTGGGTAGGTGAATGCCCGCCTGCGGGCCAGCGCCTGGTGTGTACTCTGTGGGGAGGAGCTGCTGCTGTCCTGGGCACAGGCAGCAGAGCTCTGGCCTGGGGCTGCCCACAGGAATGGGGAGCTGGGCTTTGTCTCCAGCCTCCACCCCCTACGCCCCATGAGCCACTGTGCCAATGGGCATCGCACAGATCCTCACCAGAGCGGCTGCCCCTTCCCAGGGAACTAACCCAGCACCACCCAGCAATGGTCCAGCGGCCCCCGCCTGTGCTTTGGGAGGAATCAGCGCTATGTGTGGGGCTGACCTCCTTCACTCTCCTCCCAGGGGCCTCCATGACAGCTCACTGCAGGGCACAGGTGACCACCATGTGACACAGAAGCATCGTGCCCCCCTAGAGCCTTGGCTGCAGCCAATCTGTGCCAGACACCACCCGTCCACCCCAGGGACCCTGTGACTTGATGGACAGGTGACGCCTGCCCTTTATCATGGCCACAGCTGTGAGACTGCAGACAGGGTTAGTCAGTCTGCCCCCCAAGAGGGTCTGGGGTTCGCCTTCCTGCAAACCTGGGGGAGGGGAAGGACTTGAGCCCACTGTTTCTCATCCATGTCCCCAGGTCTCTGCAGCAGACCAGGGAGGAGCTGGGGAGATCACTATTCCTGGGAAGGGCAGCAGGTAGGGTGGAGGCTCAGCCCTTCCTTCCCCCATGTCCCCGCAGTTTGCTCCCCGGGCCCTGCAGCCCCTCCTCCCCTTGGACCCTTCAGGCTGCTGCTGATTATTTGCTGGGGAGGCCAATTTCCTTCCTGGCCAAGAGAATAATGTGGCAGGGGACCGAAGGCCACTCTCTTTATGAATGGGGTGGGGTAGGGTCCTCAAGCAAAGACCTGAAAACCGCCTGTGTCTTGAGGTCCTCCAGCCTGAACAGGACCGTACAGTGCAGGGGGAAAGTCCTTTATTCCAGCTCAGGACCCAGTGGTGCAGGACATCGCAGCACAGCTGGTGTGACTGCCCGGGGCAGCAGGAGCTTCCCATGAGCATGTGCTTCCTGGGGGGTGCTCACTCCACCAAGGCCTGCAAAGTGGCCCACAGTCTCTGCCACTGCAGTCACTTGGAAATGCAGGGCCACACCGAGCCAGAGGCCACCCACACAAGCACTTAACTAACTCGAAGGAAACCAGAGCTCGGAGATGCCAACAGGGGACACAAGGGAGGCTACTCAGCCACCTGCACAGGCAGGCAGGGCAGGTCAGGGGCCTCATGTAGCCCTTGCCCCCATTTCAAAGTGCGGAGGAAGGAAACAGGGCATGTGAACGAACACCTGAGTGCTCTGAGCGCTAGCTTCCGCCTCCCCAGGGCCGGTGTCTCCCTGGCTTCCTCCTGCACCGTGACTGACAGCCCACCGGTCAGTCTTCAAAACAACAGAGATGCTAAATCTCGGGCCCCAGAGCACAGCGCAGCAGGCGGGGGCTCAAAGGGGCAGAGTCTAGAGCCCGCTCCAAAGCCTGGCTTTTCCTTGGATTTTATTGATCCAGCTACCAAAATGATAAAAACTGTACATACTGTGTTTACGATGAGTGTACGATATGACGTATTTGATCTAAGGATATGAGGGACGATCAAAAACATTTGATCTAGGAATGTGAGCGAGTAGTGAAATGAAAAGGTGTGTCGTAGTAAAGACACTTTATCAGGGATCCCCTCAAAATAATTCCCCTCCCTTTGAACACATCTATCGTGTGATTCTCGGCAAGGTGTCTTACACATAAGTGTTTAAAAATTTGAACACTCGCCATATTTTCCAAACACCCCTTGCACAGCAGAGAGTTACACCTGACCACCTCACATATGCATTTAGTGGTAGGAACATCTAAAATCTGTCCACAGCAACTTCCCACACACACAGCATTGTTAACTGCTGTGGACACGATGGACACGAACTCCTGAACAAAGCTTGTTCAGTGTGGACAAGTGGGTCCAGCCTGCCAGGAGCAGCCTCTTCCCAGGGCAGGGACTGCAGACATCGAAGCTGACTTTCAGAGTGCAGTGGATTCTGGCAGCACGGTGCTCAGAGTGGAGTGGCGGTCCTGTGATCTGCTACTTACAGCCCTGCACAGTGCCAGCATCCACATGGGCCTGCCCGGTGGGAGCGATGCCACCTTAGCTGGTCTGAAGCAGAGAACTTCAGGGCTGGGGCTGCGGGTGGAAGCTCCAAAAGGTGTGGGTTTCAGTCAGGTCCTATCTCTCCAGGTACCAGATTGGGCAGTGTGGGAGGCACAGCTTGGGAAATGCTCAAGAAGGGAGACCCTGTGCCCCAACTCCTAACTGTGCCCCCTTCTCACTCCTCCCCCAGCTGACTCCAGCCCAGGTCTGGGACACCCCTTTGACCCCCCCTCCTCCGCACACCTCAAGAGGGGTTCTGCTGTTTACTCAGGGTTCGAACACCTAAGAATAACCTTTTTAAGCTTCTCAGCTGTCCCCCTGCCCGTCCCTTTTATATTTTATGCCTCTGATCCTTCCCTTTAATTTCCACATAGTTTTTTCCATGTGCCTCTTAGATACAGCCTGGTTTCAGGTTCTCCACAAAGTTAGGGCTGACATGGGCTGAGGGCTTCTTTCAGTCCCTGCATTTGAATGATGTAATGGGAAGGCTTTGACAGGCAGTATAATTAGCGCTCCTCTAGAAATGCAAAGCCTTCTTGCCAGCCTGCTGGGAAGCCTGTTTTATTCAGGATCCCCCTAGGGACTTGGGGAGACAGGCAGGTGTTCATTAGGGGGCCCTCCTGATTAGCACAGACCCCAGACTCCAGCCTGCTCAGGGCAATGTCACCAGGACTGCTGAGGCAGCCCCTCTGCATTAGTGAAAGTGCAACTCGGCTCTGCTGGGGCAAAACAAAGCCCTGTACTCGGCTGGCTTCTGTGGAGAAGGCTCAGTCTGCAGCCCAATGCTAAGCAGTTCTAGCAGAAGCCAGGGTGCTATGCTAGCTTCACCTTGGGATTCAAAGCATCTTGTCTACTGACACAGTCTGAGACCAGCACAGGACAGAGGACGGAAAACAACTCCTGTCCTTTAACAGTGATTCCTTAGGAGCACGATTTGTGCTTTCTTCTGGTGGCAGTCAGGGACTTAAAAATCTTTGCTAAACAAGGACAGTGATGACAATGACAACAACCAGCCAGTGACTCCTCAATTAGGCCAGCCGATGCCCAATAAGTAACTAAAACCCTAACAGCAAACCATGACCTTTATCTTACTACTTCGTGACTTTGGGTCAAATCCTTTGCTCAACTCTGCATATATGCATGTTTTTTGTTTTTGTTGTTTGGTTTTCTTGGCACTGAGAATTGAAGTCAGGACCTCACATTTGCCAGGCAGGTTGTGCTGCTGAGCTATACCCCTGGCCCCATATATGCATGTTGAAAATTTAGGGGGTCAATCTAAAAATTGGCAAAACAAGGCTGATTAGCCCTAAAGGTACATAACCTACTGAGGCAGGAGATCAGGGCACGGCAAATCAGTGGGACAACTAGGTGTAACCTATCAGTTCCGGGGGCTCCCATCACAGCCAGGACACTGGGCAGAGCAATCAGACAGCTGCATGTGATGGCCCAGACCTGCAGGCAGAAGGGGGTGTAAACGATGGCAGCCGCATGCATGGCTGTGGTCTTCTTGCTCCCGCAATGCGGATACACAGCATTTTCTCTTCTCTGTTCTTCAGAGCGCTTAATTTTCACTTTTTCTTTGTCTTTTTGAGATCGGGCTTGCTATGGACTAGAACTCACTAAGCAGCCCAGGCTGACCCCGAATTATCAGTGATCATCCTGCCTCAACCTCCTGAGTGCTGGGGTTATATTTACTTCTTTTCACCAAATTAATGTTAAATTTTTATGTTCTTTAGTTGTTCCATCCAATTCTTTGAACCAGAGAACAAAGCCTGAAGAGGATGGCTGGGCACCCCTGGAAACGCTGGATCCCTGGTAACCCACACAGGACCCCTTCTGTCTCTCTCAGACAGAAGCTTTCTTTCTCTCAGTAAACATATTCTGCTCTTAACTTCCATTGTTCTAAAGTTCATTCTTTGATTTTAGAGAACATGAACTCGTACAGGACATCTAATAGGCTGGGTGGGAGCTTCTCTTCTCTACATCACTGTTATTTCTTCTTCTTCTTCTCTTTTCTTCTTTTCTTCTTTAAAAAGATGCCGGTCCTCATCCTCGAGTTTGACCCCCTCCTTCATCCAGGCTGGAATCAATTGCTCCTTTGGATATTAATGGCCCTCACACTGATTGGGAGCTGAAGTGCATTCTCCACAGTCAAACTGAGGTAGGATGCAAGAAACAAGGAAATGATGACTAAAAATTGTACTTGTAAGGAGACTGCGACTTTGGCACCGCAGCAGAAGTCACATTGGCTTCACATCGGCTTTCCTTGTTACATCTAGGATTCTCCCTTCCAGACCCACTACACCCCGAATTCCTCAGGAACACCGGAAGTCCATCAAGCGGCATTACTGAGAAAGTGAAAAGCAGAAACTGGATGCTTGCATAAGGAGAGTGGAAAGAGTCCATGGAATGTTTAAATTATCCATGAAAACTGGGCCCTTCCCTGAGGAAAGGGCCCTCCTCTGCCTTTCCCTGACTCTCGCCCCCCAGGGATGCAGCCATGCTCCTGTCCCAGGAAACAAGCGCCCCTCTCTTGCGGGCCCACTCTGTTCCTTTGCGTGTGCACCTTTGGATTCTGCCTCACATAGCCCTTCCGGTGCCTCTTCCGGACTAGTCCTGAACACTCCTCTTCAGCCATGGCCGTGAGCGAACCTGCTGGGGAAAGCTGGGTCAGGTTCCTCAGCTCAGCTTCAGAGCCTCCCTGGACCCTTCTGGTGACACTGTCTCTTGGTGAGCCAGCCGCAGGAGCAAGAGCTGCGGGACTGCTACCGTACTCCGTATTCCCCAAGGAAGACTGGATTGCAGGCTAATATTGCTCCAAAAGACGCACGGGGGCTTGCTTTCAGGGGATGTCTTGTTTTTTCATGTATAGCAGTCGACATTAATTCATCTCCTCATACAGAGAGATCTACACTTGTTCACCACAGTCATGCCACCTTCTTCTGGAAGACCGTCACCATTCTCCAAACCTCGGATTCTGGCCTGAATTTCCTACCTCTGCATCTGCTGTGGAACCACCAGCTCCCAAGCTCTCATTTCCTGTAGAAACGCTGGCCCCAGTCTCGGACCGGCAGTAGCGCTCTCCCTAAAAAGACGGCTTCTGGTCCACGTAGCCTGCTCATAGTGCACTGCTGCAACCCATGGCTTACTGAATTATGAAGACTCATATTAGACACAGCCACATCCATTCGTAACTTGTGTATTGCGTCTGTTCTCCAATTGGCCACTGGGCAGTAAATCTCCAATGCATCTGTTTACACAGGCATTTACTTGTGTATTTACAAATACCTAATTGTAATTTATATTATCATGTATTTAACTATTCATGTCACTACCATTACTTATTTATATTTAATTGTATATTAACATTATTATTTTATAATCCATCTGTCATGTGCTGCAACGGATGTCCTAACTATCCATCTGGCTGATGATCTTAACTGGGCTTATTCTGGGGGTAGGACTTACACACTGTTGGCCACGGGGTCAGCCTGGGCTACAAAGTGCCTGTGCAGCCTGCCTGTGGGTGTTTTGCTTTGCTTTGCTTTATTTTGTTTTGGTTTGTGTCCGAAGCCTCTCCGGGTTGCTGCTCTAATGCTAGCTGGTTTCCTCCCCCATCTTATTTGTTTCTGGAAGACTTATAATTCTGGCCTCAGGTTTACCTCCCTATCTAAAACAGTGTGTGATCTGTTGTTGCTAAGTGACATCTCCAGACTTTTTAAGCCATCTGTGAGTCCCCTGTGTATGTTACAGGTCCCTCGATGCACAGATCTCTGGGGCAGAGTTTGGAGTAAGGCCATTTTGTGTACAATTCCCTTTCCTGCGTTCCTGATCTCCTGATGAAGGTCAGAATACCCAAGTGCCAGGAAGGAGGTCCCTGTAGACCAGCAGGGTGACAAAAAACAGACAAGAGCTGCCCCCCCTTGGGTAATTCTGACTCTGGAGAAACAGGACAGAGTTACCAGTGACTGCTGGTTCTGATCCTGGGGTACTGGGGCAGCTGGGGCTCTGGGGGCGGAGTAGGCTGTGCTCACAGCATGACCCCAGCAGTGGACAGCTGTGTGCAGCCTGCCCAGGGGTGGGGTGGGCTGCACATGCTGTGTGACCTCAGATAAGGTGGTGGGTCCTGCAGCCAAACCTCGGGGATCTAACCAGGATCCTGTCTTTTCTCTCTGTTTTTCCTTTTCTTTCTTTTTGTCTCTTTCCAGAAGCACATGAGGAAAATCTTAAAGGCATGTAGCACATCTTAAATGATTATGGGTAATTCAATATCTGTCCCCAAAATGTACCTTTAGGTTATATCTTTGAACTTGGGACCAGTTTAAGATGGAGAATTTTAAAAGGTTAGTTTTTCTCCAGATGTAAGCAAAGGAATAAAAAGGCAAGACCTCAAACTTGATTTTATAATAAGAAGGGACAATAAACAAAGATCCTATCTAGTGGTTTACAGCTCTTCTCTTTCCCCTTCTGATTTTGTTGGTTATATGTCTACAGTACTAACTAAAAGAAAAAGATACCCAGAGAAGCTTAACAGTATTAACGGAAAGACTATTATAACTTACATAAAGAAAAACAGAGTTAATTGATAACCTCTGGGGAAAATTCTGATTAGTTTATTTACAGTTACAAACTAAAAAGCTAAACTAAAAACTGCAACTAAAACCAAAAGGGTTATTATACTTCAGCGTGGCCAGTACAGCTAAGCGGGTGTTCTGACTATACAGTGGTTTTATGTGCTCGATATGTTTCTTCTGTTCCTCTGCCTGTTAATCTGGTTTAATAACTGGTGAAAGCACCTGCAGCTGCTTCATTTAAAGATACACTTTTGAGTTCGTATCAATTTATTTACTTGTTAATTTTGCCCTTTTAGACTTCTGTTAGGCTTTCTATGAAAACTGATTATACAAATATTCAAAGGTAACCAAACTAACTTAAAATACTAGATGGTCAAAAACCTGCTTGGGCTGAAGGTTCACGTAGAAACTTGCAAATAACAGCCTTAAGGTTTGGTAACATAAATGTTATGTACGACTTAGTTAATATGCGTGTTTTTGTATGTTAACTTTCAGGTAATGTTGTCTTCCAAAAGTTCTCCTTATGCTGGCTTAGAGATAAGTAGACACTCATTGTCCCAATATAGTACTTTTTGTTCACATGGCTTAACAGTGAGCTAATTTTAATTGGTTGGTAAGATAAAAGATGTCTTTAGAGTTGGCAGTTTCTTTTCATCAAAGTTGTTAGATAATCAAGATAATATATAGCTTAAAGATGGTTTCTATACCTGCAATGTTCATGCTTTTCTGTGTATAATAATTTAGGGGCTTTTCCTGAGCTAAAGATAACATATACTTAGCTTACAAATGTTAACTATGCTCTTTGGTTCTCATCAGACATCTAAAGTAACTGTTACGATGAGGAAATAAGTAAATTTAAGTAGGATTAATGCTCATAAATGTTCATAACAACATCTAAGTCATCAGTTGTTAAATATAAATTCAGACATTCATATCTTTAAGGCTTACAAAAGAGCATATATTTGATTAAGTGTATTTTACAAGTTATTTGTATAAAGGTTTAGGATTGCTTCCTTAAGATGGCTAAGAGTTAAATTTCTAATACATAATTTTATATTCAAATAATAAAAAAGTCCCTGGTTTGGAGGTCCTTCCTCCTGGGAAGCTACCAACAGAACCCTCCTCTTGTCTGAATAGCAGCTGCCTGAGCTAATGTGCTTTGGCTTTCTCCTCTGACGGGCGGTTTTCTTCCCCAGGAGTCTCACTGGCTGTAATTAAAAGGTTAGGTTTTCTATGTCTGAAGCAATCTTGCTTAAGATATGAAAATGCACTTGGTTAAACTTACAAAAACTAGGTAAATCCCAGTACTCAGGAGGCTGAGGCAGGAGAATCATTGCAAGGTTGGGACCAGCCTGGGCTACAAAGTGAGCTCAAGGCCTGCCTGAACTGCATAAGGAGACCTTGTCTCAAAAAGAGAAAATGAAACAGAAAAAACTATGCAAAAACAAGAGTTTTCTCTTTTATTAGGATAAGTTCTTATAGTTCCCATTGTTAGGCTTTCAGTTACTTTAAAAAAAATCTCAGTTTTAAAAATTAAAAATTATTTGAATAGTAACTTGTAAAATGTCTTCAAAAATCAGTTTATGATGGGCTAATGAAAAATCATTATGTTAGTGTATAACATATCCTATATGTCTGGGATTAGAGATGTATATCCAGCTGAAGACTAAATATGCTGTAAAACTAAGCTTTAAAATTAAGTTAAATACATGCAAAACAACTAATAAGCACTCTCTTTTATATACTAGACATTACATCTAGACCTGAGATATATAAAATGGTCAAAAGTTTTGGTATCTCTTTAAATTTGGTCCTGCCATTTGAAACTTAATCTACAACTGTTGGCTTTACTTAAACACTCATTGTGTTATTGTATAAATGAGATATGCTTGTATATTGAATAATAAATCTGTTTGTGTTCATTAACACTATTTGCTAAACTTACTCTAGTAAAACCTAAATAAATATACGAAAAGATTTCTATATAATTGTAATGCTAATTACTGCTAACATGGTGGTATGTTGAATGTGTCTGTGTTTCCCAAGCACACAGGCCTCCAAGATGTGGCACTTAGGAAACTATATTACACACCGATGACCTCCAGTCTAACATGGCTTATGGTGCTGGTCTTTTTCAGGCTTATAGTTATGTGCTTATTATGAAATTGTATTACAATAGTTAGATGCAGTCCAGGCAATGTCCCTCCAAAGATTAGACATTAAGCATTAGTTATTTATAATGTACATATATGAACAAGTACACTTTACTTAACCACTGTATTTTTTAATTTTTATTTATTTATTTATTTATTTATTTTTGGTACTGGGGATCGAACTCATGACCTTGCACTTGCCAGGCAGGCACTTAAGCCACTGAGCTAAATTCCCAGCCCCCACTTTATTTTTTTAAAAAAGTAGCAAATCTAGATGCAAATTTGTAATATTTTATAATTGGATAAAGGTAACCTATTAATAAGTTATTTTATACTAAAAAGGGAATTTAAATGTATAGAGTTCAAAAACTCAATGGTTCTATATAGTAATGTCATAATTATTATGCTAAAATGCTGTTTACTATTGATTTTAAATTTTCCTTATAAAACTGGTATCTGACACCATGCTACAAAAATGTCTTTGAAAACTCAAGCAACATGTTAAGATGATAGACCATCAAAGACTCAGATAAACATGACACTGACTGTGACCCAATTAACAAGAGACAATTGTTCTCTAGTCATGATTTATATTTTCAAAGTACCAATATTTGAAAAAGACTATAGTAGTTAATATTAAAGCCCACTGGTCCCACTTCAATACTTGTGCAACTGACCTGGGTGCTCGACAAATGAGGCTCGGAGACCAAAACTAGATAGAAGCCAGCTGCACTAAGAAGACACAATATTCTGACCCTTGTCCTTTAAGGTCAGCCAGAACCCAGGGCAGGATGGGAACCCACTGGAATGACCCTACAGCTCTGGTGAGTTGCCCACCCTCCTGGGCAGGGAGACTGTGTACCCCAGAGGACAAGAGTCCACCAGTGTACACTGTACCAAAAAGGGTCACTGAAAAGGAGACTGTCCCTGTGCTTCTGAGGGAAGCGAGGAGGCCAAGCAGCCCTCCTGGCTGATGACACAAGGGGTAGAGGAAAACACTAGAGGAGCTAAGAGGGTTTGCATGTGGTCCCCAAAATAATGCAGAGAAACCTGAGTTGGTTTGCTCTTAAACGTCCTGCAGGAAAGCACAACCACAGTTGTACATAGATAGAGAAAGTAACAGTAGTATTAAAGAAAAGAGGCTAAATGCACGCAGGGACTCTGCACATTATTACACAGCCCCTCCTGGCAGACTTCAGCTACACCTACAGGGTAGCTGATTCCCAGTCTCACCAGCCCTTCCAGAAACGTGGCCCTCCGCTCTGTTACCGGTCTATTCCCGTATGATGTGTGGACTTTCACATACATCTCCCTAAACACTTAGCTTCCCGTATCCGCATGCCTATGAAATAAAAATGGCAATATGAATATTCTAGCAACTAAGCTTTGTTGCCCTTGTGGTATAAGCTGACTTTCTTTTATTTACGTCAGGTTCTCTATGTTTACATTATCTCAGGCCAAGCATTACAAAAGGGCTGCAGAACTACAAAACAGAGCCATGTAATAAAAGCGACTGCCCAACCTAAAAAAAAAAAAAAAAGGAGTATTTACTTAGGACACTCATTCAGCAGTTATAATTAACACAGGTTAGATGTCTGATAGACAAAACAAAGAGGTTAAACCCCACCTATTCTCAAACAGAGGTTCGTATTAAACATAAAGGCTGATGCCATTCTTTGGAGCCACTGTTGGTTTCTGGCCCTGCCTTGTTTAATAAGGTCATAAAATGAAGTATAAGAGTCAGTGACATGCTAATGTCTTTGCCCTCTTTTCCAGACTATCAAAAGATGATTGTTCCTCAAACAACAAAACCCATCTGCCTTTGTCTCCTTTAGATCAGTCTCTTTGATCCTCATATATGTGAGATCAACGCCTCTCCTGAGTTTGAAATAGTTCCAAGGAGATGGACCACCAGGCTTTGTGCACCTTCTTCAGAACAGGGGTCAAAGTCTGAAGATGGGGAAATGAAGTAGGACAAAAGAAATAAGCAGAGATAACAGAAAGGAGACAAGGAAGTCAAAGCTAAAGATTGTACATTGTGTACTGCAAACCGTAACATCAAGGGATGGGTGAAAGGAGAGAGGGGAGTGAAAAGAGACGAAGCCAAGAATTAAGCCGCATTATGTACCACCATCCCCACAGGAAACGCTAACATTGTATACTGCCTGTTGTTGTGGATGATACATTGTGTCAACCTGAGAAGTTTAGAAATTTAACCCAGAGACTCAGCAGCAGCCAGGGTGCGTACTTTGTAAATACCCTCTTCCGTGCAAAGGGGGCAAGGAGATTTTGTGGGTGCTACACCCACCCTGAAAGGGTGGGGGGTGGCCTGGGTACCATGTAAGGGAGGAGAGGCTTGCATTTTGCCCTTTTGCTCTGGCTGCTGCCTTGAAGTGTTGCCCTGGTGCCATGGTGTCCTGCCTTGGAGCCAGCTGCTTATGGACTGAGACCTCCAAAAACTGTGAGCTAAATAAACCTCTCCTTGCCTCACTTTGGGCATCGGGTATTTCGTCTCAGCAATAAGAGAAAAGTAACCAAGACACATGTGTGCTAATAAACAGAAATAAAATAAAACAAGAAGACTGTGACTTTCGGACCTTACTCGGAGTCACCCAAACTGGCCCACACCAGCTTCCCTTCCTTTTCCTCCAGACTCCTCACACCCAAAGTTCTTCAGGAGCACTGCCAGTCCACAGAACGGCTTAACTGAGAGGGAGAGAGCCGGAGCCGGACTCAGATAAAGGCCCGGGTTGAAAGAACCCTAAGATGTTTAAGTTACCTATCAAAAAACAACAAAATAAAGTAAATCCTCATCATTTAACTACAGAAAGGGCTACTACCCTCCTGCGTGTGGTCAGCTCTTCCTGGGGTCTCTACCCCCTCAAGAGACGCCTCTATACTTCCCTGTTCCAGTAAGTAAGCACATTTTCTCTAGGGCTTACAGTCAATTTTTTTTTCTTTTTTTTTCCTTTTATTTAAAGAAAGGGGAAAAATAAAGCAAAACAGAAAAAAAGGGTAGAAACAATACAGAATTTCAAAAAAAAATGAACAGTAAGAAATCACTAGTTGATACATTACATATTGTCTTCCTGGATATAGTTGTTCAAGTTACAAAATCAAAGCATACAAAGTGGACATTCTCTGCTCTGCTCTCTGATCCAACAAAAACTTAGCAACATAATTATCAACCCTACACCCTTAATTATACATGCAGTTTTACCCTTTAGAGCACCTGCTTTTCCTTCTTTTGCTTTTTAAGTCCATTATTTGTTGAGTTATATCCTGTTTCAGGTTGCTCAGTATCTTACTGATCTGTTTTGTTGTTGTTATTTACTTTTTTAAATTTTTCTTATTTATTATTGTTTTTTATTTTATTTATTTATTTTAAAGGTAGTAAAATACAGCAGAACAAGACAGGACATAGCCAACTGAGGCAGTGCAGTGAAATTGGCACAGAACCTCACAGCAGGTTACTGGGACAACAGCAATAGGTACAACAGTATATCTGGTTTTCTTCACAATAGTTGTTCTTTCAATCAGGCCGAGCAATATCAAAGGAAATACCGAAATTGTAAAAACAGAATATTGAATAGAGCAATACCATTGATCAGAACAGAGCAAAACAGAGATAAAAATATTTGCCTTCAAAGAGATGGCAGAAGAAAATCCCCCTTATTTGCTATATTGCATATAGTCAAACTCACAAGACATGCTCAGATCTCCGGCTCTCTCTAGCTGGGGCGGGGGTTGATTCTTAGTCCGCGTCCCAGCAGGCTCACAGCCGCCCACCAGAGGGGTGAACTGGCTGCCCGTTTTCCCAGCGCCCCAAGGTCCAACATGGCGTGTCGCAGATCTCAGGAAACGCTGATATGGTTCTCACCCTGGGGTGGCCACAGCTTGCCAGGCCACAGCCACTTACCGGAGCGGCATGCTGGTGGCTGCCCGTTTTCCCAGCACCCCAAGGTCCAACATGGCCTCAGTCTCTTTGAGTGTGTATATTTTAATTTTTGTCTAACAAAGCCCTTCTCATACCTTGTACTGGAAAATGACTTTTCTGTGATGGGACTCGGTAAACCTGCCAACTTCTCCTGTAAAAAGAGTGAGTGAGGTTCCTTATCTCAGCCTCAGGAACCTCCTTGAACCCTTTCTGGTGACAAAATGACACACTGGCAGATCTGTTCCCTTTCCAGAGAGTCAAACAGCAGCAGGACCAAATGAAACTGAAGTTGTCAAGCTGCTGCATAGTGAACTTTTCCATTTGCTGCTCTGGGCTCAGCGAAGTGCAGGGAGGGTTCTGTCCAAGCTCATGGGGCAGCTACGGGGGTGAGATTTGAAACAGGCTCTCTGCGCTACGCTTGGAGGTCAGGATGCCCCCAGCAGACTCCGGCACTGGACTTGTCAAGTTCACACTCAGAAGAAGTTGGGGTTTTACAGTATAGCTTTACTGTCCAGCATTAGGGCAGAGGACAGTGAAGGTGTGTGTGGGACAGGTGTGCTATCTGCTCACCTTCTAGTGCAGTCGACAGAAAGGCACTGCTCATGATGCCTGCTGTCCTTTGTCTAGCCGTAACTGTGACCCTTTCTTAGCTTTCAGTGACATGAACATCCTGCGGGGGCCACATGCAACAGTCACCACCACCTGGGCTTGGGCTTGCCTGACATTCAGAGAATGGACTCAGAGGCTGGACACCAGGAAGTCCAGTGGGCAGGCACACCCAGACAAAGCTTGACATCTCTGTTTCGCTTTACCTCATCCCCTTTAAACCTTAGGACTCAGGGCAGGTCACTGTTCATCTCTGTATGGAGCCATGTCGATCACTTCAGGAGCGTATCAGCTTAGAGTCACCCCGCCTATCTCCTCCCCTTCAGCACTGAGGACACCAAGATTAGAGGGCCCAAAGTAATGCCAGGATTCGCAGCCAGATTTCACAGCATCTGGTTCTATGCCCCCTGCAGCAACGCCCACAGCCTTCGGTTACTGTCCTAAACCTGTGGTCGCCTTACATTCCAGGAAAGCAGGGCCTGGCAGACACCACCATGGTGAGGTCACCCCCAAGAGGGGCCAGTGACCCCAGGACGGGAGCCAAGGCTGCTTCCTAATCAGGAGCCGGCATTGCTGACGATAGCTTGCTCAGAACCAGTCACGACCAGATCATACAACCAGACCACGACCTGACCAGAATTACCTGCATTGCCCGCCGTGCAAACCCCAGCTATGCGACCCCCATCCCTTGCCTTTCCTTCCCATTTCTATAAAACTCCAAGTTCCAGTCAGCCCCTAGAAGATGGACCTGTTCTTCTATATCTGCTTACCAGCATGGCTGTGCCGATCCCAGCTCCTGCCCTGCCCGAATCCTGGACTGGCATTTGGGTGGCTGAACCTGGCCTGCTGGGACCCCCACAGGTGGGGCTTTTGCCTTAAAGTTTCAGCAAGTGTAAGATGCTGATGAGAGTTTCAGGTTGGAAAGGGGTTAAACAAAATGTAGTGCTGCAATTTCACTCAGAACAGGTTTGAAACAGGCCTGGGCTTGGAACCCAGGTCTGGGGAGCTCACTGGCCTCTAATAGCATCTACTTTCCACGGTTGCCATGCGTTTCGATTGATTATCATTTATGAATACCTGGTGCTCAAAAAAGTGGGCTCCCTTTCCCCTTCAGCTGGTAACTAACTATAAGTACCCGCTTCCCCTCAGTGCCTTGGCATGCACTTCGCGGCCCAGAGTGCGACCCTGCTTCTGAGTGAACTGTGGTCCTTTATCCTGGAACCATAACCAAAGTGTCTTCACAGGTTGGAACAGAAGGCAGATGACCTCCCTGGGCGTTGAAGTCCCTCCGGCAGGCAGGCCCTCAGGAATGCGTGGTGCTCCCCCAGTCTGCTCACCGATGGGATTCACCCTCTCACACCTGTCCCTGACAATTGCTTCCAAAGGGTCATAATTACATTTATTGGCCAGAAGAAAAAGAAGTCACTGGCTCCAGCAATATTCTTGGAGACACAGTACGAACTTTCCAGTGCTTATCACATTTTAATATGGACATTTCTCAGCATCCTGCCAGGTGTCCTCCCTGGGAATGGCTCTCACCAGCTCCCAGCAAACAGGTGCTCAATATAATTAAAAAAGCCCTCTCATTGGAGTAGGAGAGTAATGAAAAAATGCATTGGATTTCCAGGTGATGAAGGAGGGAAAGCCCAGGTTTAGCTGAAAATTTTCATTTCTAGAGAGACATTTCATGAAAAGTCAGACAAGTTAGTGACAATGCAAAGGTCACAGGGCCTCCTTCTCCCTTCCACACGCTCACTAGGGGACACTCAGCAATGGCACACACAAGCGCTGGGCTTCTGGCTCCGCAGAAACACGATTTGCAATCCTCACGTTCTTGGGTTGAAGCATCATTTTCTATTCACCTACAATCCACCGACTTCCAAAAGCTCCAGGGGAAGCTTGCAGAATTTCACACAGCAGGGAGATGAGGAACAGCAGGAAGACCCAGTCCACTGAAGTGTCAGTGTAAAAGTAATTCACAGCAGTGCTCCTCATTCGGGTTTTGCCTTCCGTGATTTCAGTGGGGAATTATATTAATAAAATCATAGTATTAATAAAATATTAATAATCGGCTTGATTCAATCACATGACTTTTGTTACAGTATGTATATATTTTTAGTATATTGTTATGATTATCAGTTGTTATAAATCTCTTACTGGATCCAAAATAACTATAGTTAACTATAGGAAAACCTTTAGTATAAGAGGTATAATCAAAATACACAATGAATGTTTAAGTTAAAAAAGTTTCTTACAGTAAAAGACACAGGTCATTAATCTTCCTCAGATTAAGTGCCCTCTCTCTGCTAATACACTTATCCCATCAGTTCTGCCTCTCGCTGAAGCAGTTCTGGAAGTGCTCTTTCATGAGCGTCTTTATGAGATGGTCAAGAAGCTGTTCGTACTGCTGCCCTGCACCATCCCTCCGAGTGCAGGTTTGTAACAACATTTTGGTGCGTCCTCATTCACCTTGTTCACTGGACTGGCACAGCCTCTTTCCCAAAGTCTAAATGACCATGAAGGTCAACATTTTGAATCAATTCAGAACATCTGGGCAGCTATGACGGTGCAACTGAAGATACCCTCAAAAGATGAAGGCCACATCTCTTCAGAAAGAGGCAAGAACAGTGGGATAAGTGTGTGTGAAGCAGGGAGTATTCTGAATGGAATGGCCAGCAATACGGTTTTTATCATAATAAATTTAAAAAATTTTAAGCAGTCCCTGTATTTTTTATCATATATACAGTTTGCACTACTGGTGGTTCCAGGTATCCACTGGGGGTCTTCGGATGTGTCCCCTGCCCCAGGTAAGAATGATGACTTTAATTCCTAATGCTGGTCACAGAATTCAACTCTGTGGGGGGAAAAATCCACTAGATTTCAGGGGTCAACAAAGGAGACCCAGTTCAGCCACACAGCGGATGTTCCCCTGAGGGCACAGGGGACAGAAGACAGCTGGTCTGCCAGAGTTTCCGGGAAGAACAGACAGGTGGCTTCTCTTACAGCTCAGTCCAGCATGAAGCCGCTCCGCACCCCCTCAGTCCAGCATGAAGCTGCTCTGCAACCCACAGCTGGGGACACACTTGAGACCCATCTCCTGAAACCCGGTAGGCGGCTCTGGGTGAGGCCCAGCGTCAGGTATTTACAGAGTGAGTCTGGCCAGAAATTTTGGAGGCAATATTTTATTAGGTTTTAAACACATGCTCATGTCAGCCTTCATTAGGCAGCTTGGCACTGATGTTTCAGTTCAATTCTGAAGCCAAACCACACAAGAACTATGAAGTCAGTCCCAACGCAGGCAGAGCGAAGCAGTCTCCTGTGGGCTGATGAAGCAAGAAGGAATGTTCGAAAAGTCACGTTTAACGGAACCACAGCAGATGCACCGGGCCCAGGGCCTTGGATCTGAGGGGCGCTGGGGGATGCTGGTGCAATCCATTGGGGTGCTGGTGGTCCGCTGGGGGGCACAGAACAGCATGGAGCACACTCCTCTTTGGCAGCTCCACAAGTAGAGCCCATGAGACGGAGGCAAGGCCTGGACATGAGGACGTCTCTCTGCTCCCACCTGCCTTTCCACGCTGCCCCCGCCACTACATAGCTGCTCTCTTAGCGTAGATGCCCCTCTGTCTCTCTCCGCTGCCCAAACTGGTCCTGCTCGAGACCTCTGCAAAGAGCTCTCTGTCCCCATGCGGCTATGTCTGGTGATAACCCCAACTGACCCAGCAGCTCAATGGCTGGGCTCTCCCAGTGCTCTAAGAGCTGCAGCAGCCACAGCTGACTTCTTGGTCTGTGACATTCCCATTCATGTTCACAAGTCTGTTTCTTGCCCAGGATGACATCTTGACAGGAGGAGAGGCACTGCAATACCTGTGTCCAAATGGTCACTGCTAAGTGATGTCTGGGTGGATGGATGGATGGATGGATGGTTGGATGGATGGAAGCATGGCACAGGAAGACAGGATTTCAGCATTCCCTGGGTAACTCAGCTGCTCTGCTGGTTCTAACTGCCTCAAACTCCAGCACCTCCCAAGCCTGTGAGGCCCCACAGTAAGCATCCGAAAGGTATCTTCAACATCTGCAAATGTCTTTGTTAATTAGGACTCTTTAAGTCATGGGCCCAGGGTAAGCCCAACACCTTCTTTGCATGTGTGATCTTGCTGGTCCCACCGCTAAAATCTGAGCCACCTCAGAAGCACGGGACTGGATAAGGGGGAGACAGGATAAAGGTCTGTGTCCCAGTCTTTGTCATCTCCCTGCTTCTTCCTATCCACACTGTCAGCAAAATGTATCAGGGGCCTGACAGGCCCCTTAAAACAAGGAGCACAAAGATTCTTCATGAGCAACTCGCATCAGTGCCCCAGGCCCCCTGGCCCACACTGTCCCTGGGCCTGGAAGTCAGCAGTGAGCTCAGCTGGGATTTGCTTGTGTGCTTCTCAGCTGGCCCTGCTCCCTCTGTCCGGAAGCCTTGCCTCTTCCTTCTGGAACAGAATTAATAGGCTTTGCATTCACAATAGCATGTCAGCCTACAGGACAGAAATCATCGCAGGCTATGACCCCATGACAGCGAGTGTCACTGGCTGCCAGGTGGGGTGTCTTCTGGACCAGAAGCTGTCACTCCAGGCCCGCTTTGCTTGCAGGAGGAAGAGTCGGACCGTGGCCCAGACTACAGCAGCCCAAGGGACTGTGCCGTCTATCTGTGGGCTACACTTCAGTCGGCCTCCCTGACTTTCTGTTAGGCCTTGGAGTCACATAAAATACAGCTGGAAAAGGAGAAATAATGAACCTATCTCTTCTCTAGAGCTTCTGGAGACTTTGCAAGAGCCCTGGCCAAGAGCAAGACCGAGGCTCTTGCTCTGACCTGCACACCCAGAATTTTATGGCTCTAACTGCAGCACTGCTGGCTGCTTCCTTTAACTCAGTCCTGCCCGGAGACCCAGCCTTTGTCTGCAAATCTTGTGCTCCCAGCCCTGCCAACCTATGCTGTAGGAGCAACCTTACTATCCTTATCAGGAGAGAAAGGCAGGGTGCTGAAGGAAAAGTGAAGTTCAAGTTCATGTTCAAGGTCTGTGTGTGTGTGTGTGTGTGTTTGTATTTCATATCATAAGTCTTTTATTTTTAAAAACAGCTTCAGGGCTGGGGATATGGCTCAGTGGTAGAGCACTTGCTTAGCATGTACAAGGCCCTGGGTTCCATTCCTAGCACTGCAAAAGAGAAAAAAAGAAATCTCTCCTGGTCTCTATGCCTTTGCACTTGACATGTCTTTGCTGGACAAGGAGGCAGAGAGGCTGAAAGCTGAGAGAGGAGAGGTCTCATGTCTACAGTCCTTGCCGGGTTTTCGACCCAACACAGCATCTCCAAGCTCCTCCAGATGGCATGACCTTCCTGGTTGCTATCTGAGGACCTGCACATCAAACCATAGCCTGCAGAAACCAGGACCTCTGCTAGGAAACAGGAGTCAGAGACCTGGAGTGAATTCCTGGCTTCAGGAACTGCTCAACTAAGCAGGCTAAGACGCTTAATTTCTGAAATGATCAGCTCCTTCCTGTAAAGGAGACACAGCACCACAACCTTCCAGAATGTCATGGGGATTAAACAGGACAGTACACAGGAAATGTCATTCTTCCCCTGACACATGATCATTTCTCAATGTTTGTTAATTCCCCCTGCCACTTGCCCTCTGCATTTCCCCTCCACATCCTTATCCCACATTTCTTCTTCAGTGGGCACTCATTCTGGCATTCCCTGGGGATGGAGCTCAGCCACCCGCATGCCCACCAAGCTGAGCACCCTCCTCCTACTTCTACCAGAATTCATCTGGTTCAAGCCTTCAGGACTAAACCAGAAGGAAAAAATCCCCTGACACATACTTAATCTTCAAGACTCACTTCCTCAATCTGAGAGGGAAGGAAAAAAAATCAAATCACATGGCAGAGCTAAAATCCTGTCCTGCTCTTCTATTCCAGTGCCCACAAGGGGGGCTGAAATGACGGATGAGGCCAGGAGAAGCAGTCGTCAGCCTAGGTCACACCCCTGTGTGCTCACGTGAACTAGAGACTTCTCAGTTTGGTTGTCTCCTTTGATCATTTTTCTGAGATATGTCTCACACTGTCCTTTCTAGAAATGTCCTCCCTAAAGAACCAAGGACAATGAGGACGTCAAGGATTGTCTGCTGCACTCAAAATATCTGTCTGAGATTCAGAGTCCAAGGTTTGGAGCAGGAAGCAGCGGTCTAGACATGCAGAGATGTCACCCGGGTGCTGTTCTTAGAAGTACTCCTCACCCCGAAGCACATTAGCAGCAGCTGGGATGTTTAAAAGCTAGAGCTGCCTGAGGCCCCCCTGAAATGTCTGGCTCAGTCTGCCTTGTGTGGGTTCAAGAGCCTACTGATGCTCAGCTGGGGCTGTGTCCACCTAAGGAAGAGTCTCCATACCGTGGGAGCCCTATTAGAACTCTGATGCCTTTCAAGATGCAGACTGTGCTGCGGACGTGGTCTCCTGGATTCAGGGCAGTGTCTGGGAGGATCTGTGTGCTGGGCAGCATGCTCGGGGCTAGGAGGCACCCAAGGAAACCACAGTCCCTGTCCTTAAGGTGCTCCCGGAGCCACAGCAACGCAACTGCCCACACATATGGGGCGCTTACCCCGCCCCCAGGGGTCCTGAGCCACAGTAGAGAGCCACTTCCTGGCTGTGTCGCCTCAGGCAAGGCAAATCAACCTGTCAATAAAACAGCAGTGCTACCTCCTTGAGTGCCCTGAGGACTAAATCAGGAGGGAACACCCGGCACCGAGCCAGGTCTTTTATTTGCGCTAGCAAATATAGACATCTCTGCAGGTGGTCTTCTCAGCATCTGGAGGAACCGGGTGTCATTTGTGTTATGAGTCCCACTTTAAAGGTCACCCAGCCAGCACCTAGTGGAGCTGGGCCTTACACCCAGACAGTGTGACCCTAGACTGTGTATTTCACAGCAAGGCCACAACCTCCCACTCCTGCTGCTGCCTGTAGAGAAAGAAGTAGTGCAACACAACCAAGGCCCCTGCGCTTCACGCGGTGTGAGGGCTCTTTAGCAAGAGCGGGGCATGCAGACTCCACCAGACTTGGCTGCTGGAACGATGACACATCTGAAGATGTGTAAGGCCCCAGGCTCATCCCTGCGAAGGAGGGTGACAGATCTTTGAGCCCTGTCACACAGCTGGGATGCGATCAGATGGGACCATCACAGTCATGAGAAAATCAAGAAACATTACTACGCCCACCTTTTACTTCTGGAGAGACTGAGGCACTGATGCCAAATACATTACCTGCGGCCACAGAGTGAGTGAGAAAAGGGCAGCGCACGAACCCAAACCCAGCAGACTGCCTGCTGAGCCCTTCCTAACCTCTGCGTGACACCCAGCCTACAGCGGGAAACGCTCGGAACCGCTCCAGGCCCAGCTCCTGGGGCAGGAGGATCACAAGTTTGAGCCCGGCCTGGTCCACTTAGTGCCTTAGCAAGATCATGCCTGGGAATTAAAAAAATAGGAATAAAAATAAAAGGCCTATGAACATAGCTCAGTACAAAGGCCTTGGATTCAACCCTTAGGACAAAAACAAAACAAAACAACCGACTCCAGTCCCGTCCAGTCACACATTGCTAGGCCGAAGTCTTTCCGGAGGGAAAGTGCATGTGGACGGGAGGAAGCCAGCGCTGCCCCTCAGGCTGGGTGGCCTTGGCCCTGGAGTCCTACCTGAGCACCCTTCTGTCTCGGCACCTGGCCGGCGGTCATGTGTCAGGCGAGGTGAGGCCTGCTTTGGGGTTGGGTCTAGAAGAAGCACAGCCTGAGCATGGCCGTCCTCTTCTCTGCTTGAGAAAGAACTGGCTCAGAGGACCCCAAGTGGGGTTATCACGAGCCTCTTCGTGTTCAGGGAATGCATATTTTACGGGCTGCGTGAAGCACCCCATGCTGTTTTCCTCCAACAAAGCTGCAGTGTGAGATGCGGCGAGCAGAACATGAGTGCAGACGTGGGGAAGGTCAGTGGTGGGGAAGTTGCCAGGCCTGGGTTTGATCCCCAACCCCAGAAAAACACATCCCTGCATGGAGGTTTCGGCTACCAAAACGTTCTCCAAGAAGACCGCAAGGTACTAGGTACACTTTATTCCTGTAACCAGTTCTAAGTACTCAGCTCTACAGTGCTGAGTACTTTCACAGGGTTGGGCAGCCGTGGTGCTCGGCTTTTTCAGTTTGACAAAACTGAAACCCTACACCCACTCAACTAGGTATCAAGTCTGTTTTGAGAAACATTAAATAAAGGGTATCTTCAAGACTGAGTAAATGTAGCCTGGAAAGGGAAGGGGTGAAACACATAAACATACGAGCCTTTTCAACACCCCTAAGTCAGACTCTCATTCTTCACCCCATTTCCAGTGCCCGATCCTTGCTCTAGTGTTTCCGGAACAGGACATATTAACAATCTGAGAATAACGAGTCACAAAGACTATGACTGTCCAGCGAGTGAAGCCACTAACTCACCAGGAGCCTGACCACCACCTTGGGAAAGGGAGCCACACATTGCATGTGACATAGAACTGTAGATTTTTTTTTTTTTTTAAATCAGGTTTTTAAGAAGCAGTCCTGGAGGGAAAATCTTACTGACTGGAGATATGGTTCTTCTCCTCCTGGTCTAATTGGGGTAAATGTCACCTCCCTGTTACTCAGAGGAGCACATGCCATCTGCCCACACTCCATTTTTAAAAATTTTAATTGACACAAGACTGTGACAAAGGTCTGATTCTGAGTCTACCTTTAGCTGTTTCCTTCGGAATAAATCACCACAAACAGGGCACCCCGGGCCGAGAACGGGTGGCTCTTCCTGGTCCAGGGCCAGGGTGCCATGCGGTGCTCCACGTGTTTGCAGAGCCCTAGACGTCAAGGAAGTTGTGCGGGCTTTGTCACTGCAGTGAACCGCGAGGAAGCAGCCTGGCCTCTTCAGCTAGCGCCTCTGCCTTCTGCACTGGGATTTCAGACAATCGCCTTTGTACAGGAGCCTGAGGCAGCAATAAAGTCAGCGTGTTTGAAATGAAACCTCTGTAGCTCGACCTCTGAAGAACAGAACCACTGTGACTTTTGCTTTACTTGTCTGTGCACCTGACATGACAACAACTCACTTTCTCAGGAGCTCAAAGCTCAGTGACGAAGTGTCCGCCAAATACCAAGAGGAAAAGAGGCAGAGGGGAGGGTCCCCGAACCCCTGCGCGGATGTCTGCTCTGGTGCCTACTCTGCTAAGTCCAGCCCTGCTCCTGTGGCTAATGACCTTCTTCAGCTCCCACAGAGAAGCCCTGTTCCTGGGGCTCTTCCTGCTCAGCCTTCCGGTCTTGGTGCCCAAGAAGAAGTGAAACCTCTGCCCATGCTTAGTGTGCCCAAAGGTCCAGCTCACTAGAGGATAATGCCCTGTGACCCCACACCCACAAGCCCTTCCAGCCCAGGGCAATGCCCCTCGCTGCACCCATGGCCCAGGAGTCGCAGCCTGGAGTGGGAGAGCCCGGCTGTGCAGGAGGAAACCAACAAAAACCCAGGCGCAGCAAGGGCCTGGGGCAGAGCTCAGAGGCACAGCACCCGCCTGGCAAGTGCGAGGTCCCGAGTTTGATTCCTGACCAAAAAAACAAAACAAACAAACAAAAAATCCAAAGCCCTTGATTTCCCTTCCAAGGTCCCTACTGTGGTCTCCCTGAAAGCCCAGAACCCACTGTAACAAAGTACTGGCTCTGCCACCTCTGGCCCACACTGAGGGCATCTCATGACCAACTCCTTCAAGAACAGACCCTGAGCAGCTGGAGGCCTCCGGTGGGCTTGGAGATGCCCTTGTGTCAGCCGTGGTTGCTGAACCAGCTAGAGATGTTTGGATGGCCCCACAGGTATAAAACACATCAAGACCATCAAAATCCATGGACTTTTACGGGGAGGAGGGGTACCAGGAATTGAACTCCAAACCTTGCGCTTGTCAGACAAGTGCTGGGCCGCTCAGCTATAACCCTGGCCCGATTTCTGCACTTTGATGAAGGTCAACTGTGCCTCAATAGGGCTGTTGGAAGATACTTAGAAGTGTTTTTAAAACGAAAAGTTGGAAAGAGATTGTGGTAAAAACTCAAACTGTAAAAGAGACCCATAGTGACAAGACCCTCAGAGCCAGTCCCTGGCCCTAGACTCCCGGATCTTGGAGATTCTGGACAGATGCTGTGTGACAAAGGAGACTCTGGACACAGAGGAGGGAGGTTCTCTTCCACGAGGCTGTGTCAAGTGCTTGACAAAGGCAAGGCATCCAGGCAGCACGGCCAGTTCTCCCGAGAACACGGTTCTCGGACACAAACTGGTTTATGTTTCCTGGAACTCAGCCCACCCTTGCCTCCTTCTCCACAAGGAAGAGGACCAGGAAGGAATGAAAGCCTGTACCCCTGGGGGTCTTTTAGCTCCTCTAAGTATTAATTTCCAAAGAGTCAGGGATGCTAGAGCTGGAAAGCCTGACATTAGGAGGCAAGTGACTTCATCGCTGGGGCGTCGGGAAGGCTGCATGGAGGCACCTGAGACCGCAGGTCTGGAAGGTCTAGGGTCACCAGACACATCCTGAGGAAGAGATGTGGAGCCAGCAGGGATTGGTGCCAGGCCTGGTTAGGCACATGACATACTTCCGAAAGGCGACAATGCTGACTGAACAGAGCAGGAAACAGAGCAAGTGCTTTGTGAGCTGAGAGGGTCAACAGTCTCTGCTGACTACCGAGAGACTGTTTCTTCCTTCTGAAGTTCTTCCCTGTCAACGTGTTCCTTAGCCTTACTCCGGCAAAGAGTCAGTCTCACAATTCCAGACAACCCCATAATTCCAGACAACGTACACAGAACATGTCACTGTGGTACCATTTATCTGAGGGCTACCAGAGGGGTCTGAGACAAGGTCATTCGGATATACTGGATGCACTTTCTCTGCACAGTGCACAAGCTCAGTCAGCAGCAGATACACTAGTTAAGAGCAGGCCGTGCGACCAGACAGGCCTGGGTTTGCACAAGGCCCCCTGTGTGGGTCTGTGAACCCCAGCACCTCACTTTATTTTCTGCTTCAGTTTCCTCTACAATGGAATGAAGATGACAGGCTGTCAAGAGCCAGTGAAAACAGGCAAGAACAGTTAGTTGTAAATATTCACAATTTTATACACTGTAGGATACTTTTCACATGGCTACATTTTCCTTACACATATTTTATTTTTACCCACTGATTCACTAAATATCTACAAAGCACTTATTAGGGGCCTGGCACTATGCATCTCAGCATGAAATTCAAGATTTTAGGTTTTCTTTAGGACCAAGTATCACTGTGTCATAGCAGGGACTCCTGACATTCCTCTGACATTCTCCCAGCACCACAGCTACCAAGTGCCCAGCCTCAAGGCAACCTATCTACTTCCTCTTGAGGGCCTTCCTAGGAAGGGAAAAGAGGTGGTTTAGAAGTCACCATTTTTGGATGGAGAAACTAAGGGATGGAAATTGAAATGGCTGCTCAGGACAGTCCACGAGCCTTGGGGAGCTGAAATAGGGCACCACGTGTCTTGGGTCAGACTTGGCATTTCCCAGTGTCACTACACAGAGGCTGGGTTTCCATGGACCTAAGCTGGCCACCCCAAAAGCCGTCTGTGTTCCAGGAGGGCAGGTCTAGCCAGAGAGGGGCCTGGAATCAGTACCACTGGGCTCCGCTCTGGACTTTCACAGGCAAATGTGCCCAAAGAGCACTTCTCAGACCTGACACATCCCCTCCACACATTCTCGGAAAAACGGCTTCCTCAGAGGCTTGTCCCATGAGAAGCCCATTCAAAATTACAAACACAAGTTTAAACCAACCCAACTGTCACCTCAGTACCTCCCTTCTATGGTCACTGAACTGGAAAGAACATTCTCACACAGTTTATCTGGCTGAACCCAGCAGGCAGGAGGTCCCTGACACTCATGCTCTAAGTCCTGAGAGAGCAGAGTCACTGTTCCTCCTGGGACAAGAACCAAAAAGCCAAGACTTCCAGCCAAGATTCTTGATCTTGTTTAAGAAGTGACTTAACGCCTCCCACAGCCTCCAAAGTCAGCGGCCGGAGCGGATGGCAGTTGGGAAGGACCTGAGGGTCACACCCTCAGTCACTGCACTTCTCACAACAAGAGACGGAACAGGCAGTTGGTAACTCTTAGCCACCTAGCACCACAGGTCCCCCCTTCCTGCAGGTGGCACCCAGATGCTCCCGCACTCTGGTTCCGACAGCACGACCTTGCATTCCAGCCCGAGGAGCAGATGTGATTCTGTTAGGGTCCCCAGCTATCTTCACTCTAAACCCCGATTTCACTTGACTTTGGCAAGGTGCTCCTCATGACACCCCTCCACTCACACGGGCTACCGAGGAGCCTCTGTAATTCTGCTGGAGTTCATACACGAGCACTCCAGGACTCGCAGACCGAGGGGCTGACCTCCAGGACAGCCAAGTGTCCAGGTGGAGCCTAGTGAGGCCAGGTCTGAGGGGCTGACACAGCTAATGGCTCGTAGCAGATGGGACCACTCGGAGGGCAAAGGTGCACCTGTTCCCAGCCCTGCACCTCTTTCTGGGCTTCCTTGCTCTCCTGGGCACTACCCTCTTTTCCCGTTCTTTCTACCAGAAGCCAGTCAACCTTGGATTGAAACTCTGAAGTGTTTCAGAGCCCAAATAGCCTTTTCCCCTTCAAGCTGTGCATGCGAGGTAACACTGCCCAACAGCCGCCTGCTGACTTCCTCACTCTCTGTCTCACATTCCTGCCTCTGAGCCGCTGAGCATCTGGCGGCCTCCACGGCAACCTGCCTGGTGAACAATTTTAAGAAGATGGAAGGATGAAGTGGGCTTAGCTCCCATAGGAATCATTCTTTCCCCAAAATGAAGTCTGTAACTTTGCTTCTCTATTTACCTATTCAGGATCTGGCGGGGAAAAGGTCCGAATCACATGCTGTCATTTATGGTTGCTCTCCTAAGGTCAGCTCTTCCTGCTCCACCTGCTGAGCTGTGCTGTTTCCTTTCCGGATTTATTCTGCACACCTGACTCTGTGGAGACTGTATTCTGTAGACTGTAAGTTCCCAAGAGATGGGGACACCTTTACTGTAGAGTCTAACTGATGTAACTGTGGAATACAGAATAAAAGTCATCTGAGGAGGATTAAGGCAACGACAATGATGATCCTTCAAGAGCTGGGCTGGGAGAATCGCCATTTCTAGAGGAATCCGGGGGAGGCTGCCCCTGCAGCCATTCCTCGGATGGAAGCCTGGAGAGACCATCCTCATGAGGAAGTGAGTGATACCCTCAGCCCACAAGATTCCTGCCACACAGAGCCCACCAAAGCCATTCTGAGGAACTGCGTTTGCAGATGCAAAGTTCCAGGTGTCCTGGTGAGGCTCCAGTTAATTTGGCCTTGTGTGCAATTAGCATCCTTTTCTTCTTCCTCCCGGGAGCTCATGGAACCCTGAGAGTTGGAGGTGCATGAACTTTTCCAGACTTCCATGTAGCCACAGAGAAGATGCCTGGCTCAGCTCCAGGCTCTGCACAGCGTGGCTTGGTATCTGTAGCCTGCTGCTTCCGGATGGAGAGGGCCCTTCCTAGGCCCTCAGCCACATCTACAACAGCTGTGGTCAGAGAGTAGCAGAGACCCTACTCAGAGTGATGACTCAGGTCTCAGCAAGAGTGGACCGACCCCACTAGAGCCCTGACTTCCTCTGGGAAATTCTGAGTTCAAAGGACACTGCCAGCTTCAGAGCCAGAGGACAGCAGACCGCCCTGAGAGCCACTGGGGGAGCAGGGCACTGGGTGCCGGCGAAAGGGCTGGAGGAGGCCGGCCTCGCTGCGGGAGGCCGCTGGTGGGCAGCTTCACACAGCGCTGTTCTCAGAACTCTCAGGAGCCTGGGCTTCATTCTCCTTCCCTCGCTTTCTTTAAAAAAAGAGATTTGAAGCTTAAGGAGGCCTTGTGCTCCAGGGCATTGCTGAGGGCCAGGGTGCCTGGTCGCTGTTGCTCACGAAGGGTTATGGGCAGCTCTGCCCCCTAAGACGCGTGCTCTTTATGTAGGTCATGTGGAAGTGTACGGCCGTGTGAGTGCGTGTGCGCATACACTCACATGCGAGTGTCAGAGACGTTCCTGTGAGCATGTGTACAAGTTTATGTGAGTGTGCAGATGTGTGTGAGTGTATGTATGTGTACACATGTGTATTACGGATGTGTGACGTGTATGAGCAAGTGCGTGTGTATGCATCGTGACAGTGTATGCCGCGGTGTTCATGCGAGTATATGAACATGTGTGACACACATGTAGGCACGTGTGTGTGTGTGTCTGGGTACATGTGTGTGAGTGTGTATATGTGCACATGTGTGGTGTATAGAAGCATTTATGTGCACACATGTGTATGACAGTGTATGTGTGTTCATTTGAGTAAGTGAGCATATGTGAGTGTGAATGTGTGAGTGAACAAGTACATGTGCAAGTGTTCGTGTGTATGTGTGTGCATGTGACTGTTAGTACACCAGCACATGTGTGTTCATATGAGCATGTGGAAATGTATTTATGAGTGTGAGTGTGCATTTGTGTGCCTGATACACCAACTCCATGCTGGGGGCCTCTCCCCAGCACACTCTCTCGGGTCTATACGTCATTTTATTCTTCGTCACACAGGAGCGAAGGACAGTGATTTACCTACCTACAAGTCTCAGTTCTGTTACACGTGCCTGGTAAAGTGAGAGGGGTTCTGAGGCACTTTGAAGGTTTACAATTCCAAAAGATCTTTGGATCCAAGGTACAGATATTAGTCTGCTGGTACTTTCCATGCTGTTTTATGAGTGAGGCAGGCCATGGTGGCAAATGCCTGTAAAGGGTTTATAATACCGACCTATGGCCCGTGTTACATAGCAATATGTCTGGAGATCTATCAACAATTTAAAACCCAGGAGTCACTGTACTGGTCCATCACCACCCTCACAGGATCCCATGTGAAATTTCAAAACCTCCTTCCCTAAAAGAAAAACATTCCTGACCCTTGGAACTGGCAGTTAGGCATTCCGGGGTGAGTGTGGCTCTCCAGGGAGTCAGCAGATTATCAGATTCCTGGGATTCAGCAGGCCTGCTTTCAGTCACATGTTCTTCCGAGTTAGGAAGGTTCTGTGTGCCCTACTGGGTGACAGAATCCAGCCAGCCTACTGTCAGCTCTGTGAGAGGTGCAGCCCCACTGGGGACCACAGTTCAGCTGGAATGGTGGGAACCTGGTTCTGTGAGCGACACATTGAGAAATGCGATCTAAAGGACGGTGTGTGTCTTCCCTTCTCATCGCTCCTAAATGACAGCCAGTACATCTGCTTGTATGTAGTTGTACTTTAGCATCACTTAGCATAAAGCATTAAGGATTAGACGTTTAATACTGTGATGCCACCATCAAGATTATTTTTCCTATTTCGACCGGAAGCATGATGAATCATTAGCATTCTTTGACAACTGGAGCACAAACCTTAACCCATTTCTCTAGAAGGTCATCTGGTCTCTGCATAAATGCAGGTACACAAGTGTCACACCTGTCACCCATGACCTTGTTGCACACCGGAAGGATGAACAGTGATCGTCAGTGTACCTGAAAAGACCAGGGGACAATGCCCAGGCAGCCGAGACACGTTTGAAGGACTGTCACTTGTCAAGCGAACTCACACTAAAGTCTATAAATGCTTCATTTAACTGTGCACACAGCATAGAGAAGACCAAATCACTAGCAATAGCAGCCCTGTAAATTATGAAGTGCTTCACAGCACGCTCAGTGCTTTCCCTCAGAGCTGAGTGGTGACTGGTCCCATTCTACAGATGAGGCAGCAGAGACCAAGGGCTGTCCAGGTGCCTGTCCCAACTGGGGCGGTCATCCTGAGCCGGGGCTCCGAGTGTCTGCATGCTCTGGTTCACTCCCTCCTAATCACAAGCCTGCGAGGCAGGGAGGGTCAGCACTGACTTACAGATGAGGTTAGCGCAGAAGACTGGAGGCAGCTCTTATACACTGAGTAGCGAGACACCGAAGCTCAGAGGCAGCAGGATTGGTCTCAGTCACATTGCTGCCTACTGTGCGATTCAGGCTGTGAGGGCAGCTCACCGGAGCTACACGCTCAGCATGCCGAGGTCTGCTCCTGCTTCAGAGCCAGGCTGCCTGGTTTTGGGTCTGTTCTCTATCCCTGTTAGCTGTGCTACCCTGGATACATTCTTTAACCTCTCTGTGCTCTGAGGCCACCATCTGAAAAGCAGCAACGCTGCCGGCTACCTGCCTCCCCGCCACGGGGCACACATAAAGCCCTTAATGGAGAGTGTGCACAAACCACAGTGCACTGAAGTCATGTGCTGATTAATCATCAAGCCACATCATTTCTGAAAGCATCTCAAACACAGCCTACATAATTAAAGATCACCTGAACTATTCCGCAACATGTTTGCTCACATGAAATAAAGGGCACTTAGCGTTTCTACCCTTCGGTGTCTGCCTAGGAGAGCGGCTTCTTAATCCACAGCCGTCTGTGGAAGCTGCACCCCGACAGTGAAGAACGCCAGGGAGCGGAGCACCGAGATCCTCCCCTTGCCTGCTATGGGCAGCAGGAGTCTAGAGCAAAGAGAAATCTGAGGCCCACACTGCTCCAAGAGTGCAGGAGGGACTGGTGGTTGCTTTTGTCCGTTACTCTTGTCCAGTTCTCTGCAACTGCACAGTACAGTGTGGCCACGAGAACCACAGAGAGTAGAGAGCAGGCAGTTTCAGGCAAATCTCACTCTGAACCTCTTTGAGATTCTGTATTTTGTAAGCAGGACACAAGCACATTCCTGAGTGAAATAAGAATTCAAATCGGGTGAGCTACTGGCAACTTTTGAGCAGAGATGTCACAAAACAGCTCTTTAGCAAGACTAACATGGTTGTGCAGTATAGACACAGAGGGCACAGCCAGAAGGCACAGAGGAGGGCACAGAGGAGGGCACGCGTGTGGGGCTGCTGGAGCCGCAGGAGTGTCAGGTCCGGAGTAAATGCCTACCCTGGGCTATGCACCGGAGAGGAGAGGAAAGAGAAGGTTGCTGCCTTGTTAGGGTAAATGGCAGGATTAAGGGCGGGTGGCGGTGGAGATAGGTGGATTGTGCTGCAGGCTTACTTTGCAAAGGCCGAGGGGTTGGGGTCGCCCTGTGAGTTACACTGTTGTGCTGATGGCCTGGGACAGAGACCAGAGCTGGCCAGAGGCTGGGACTGAGGCCTTGGCAAAATCTGGAAATCTTCCCCACATCATTAGCTCTGAGCTGAGCGAGTGAGGACGCGGGACCCCAGAGCCATCCAGTGGGGTGGTCTTCAAAGGGGACAGGGGCTGGGGATTTAGCTCAGCGGCATAAGCACCTGTCTCGCAAGCATGCGATTGTGAGTTTGATAAAAATATATACATATATTCAAAGGGGACAGCAGGGACTTCCTGGCCTGCCCGTCTTTTCCTCACTGCTCTGGGCCTGACCGCGCTACATCCCTGCAGCAGGCCTCCTGCCTCCTTTCTCAGGGTAGCATCTCGCTGCACTGGCCCTGGCCCTCCCTTGCCAGAGAGGACGCTTGGGTTGCTGGAGGGAGCAGCTCTGGCCCCATAGAGGGAGCAAGAACTCTCAGCTGCTTCAGGAAGGAAGGGCCGGCCGTGGACTTGCCCGTGCACAGCCTCAGCAATCACTCGTCCTCACTGGACACAGACTTAGCGCAAAGGGAGCGCAGCCAGACCTGCCTGGCGCAGCAGGAGCCGCGGAGCAAGCCAACGAGACGGGCTCTGCGCCTCACCCCACCAACTCAAGACACCTCAGCTCAGGCTCCCGCCCCGATCTTTCTTCTGCTCACAGGAAAGAGGACCAGGGTTCTCTCCACTTCCAAATCCTCCCCCAAGAGTGTGTACATACAGCTGGGCTTGGTGGGGGCACACCTGTAATCCTAGCACTCTGGGAAGCTGGGGCAGGAGGATCCCAAGTGCAAATCCAGCCTGGGCAACTTGGCAAGATTCTGTTTTAAAATAACAACTATAAAAGGGACTGGGGATGTAGCTCTGAGTGAAAGCCCTGAGTCTCACCCTCATACTACCAAAAACAAACAAGCAAACCGGAGAAGGCAGCAGAGTGTGTACATACAGGCGTGCCTGTGTGGCTCCCATTCACATGTTTGCCAGACTGCAATGAGTTCATTTTCGTCTCCCCCTCACTCGTCCCAGGAGCCAGGGGCTGGCAGAGCCCCTGAGGTCACTCAGCTGCACACGATGGCTCCCAGCACTGCCTGAGAGGACAGGTGGGGACAGGTTTGCAAAGGGATCACAGAAACAAAGGACGCGGCAGTGAAATAAGAAATGACAGCAAACCATAACCAGCAACTTTCCAGAGTGTCGCCCATGGGTGAAGGGGAGGGAGTTGTCCTACGGCCCCTCTCCTTTCCTCCCTCCCTCCGCATTTGGCTTGATCCACAGGAAATCATTATTTCTCTGTGGGATGAAACTGGTCAAATATTGGCATTTTCCAGTAGTTCCAACAAATGCATTCCGAAAGGCGTTAACATTTGCATCAAGGGGGAAACGGGGCGCAGAAACGGGAATGTGTGTGGAAGGAGGAGGGTGTGGGGGAGGGGAGCACAGGAGTGTTGCTAGGCAACCAGCAGCCTGGCCGTCTGCCAGGAACTGGAGATGCTGGGATGCGATGCGAGGAGATGTGGGGGGGCCTCCTTTCTTCCTGGCCCTGGGCCTGGATGACCTGTCTGGCTCTGAGAGGTGTACGGGTCCCCAGATGCTGGCACCAACCTGCTGTGTCCAGACTCCTAGCCCTCACTCACAATCCCTCCAAGGGGCAGGGACTGGCCTTTGTTTCAGCAGCACAGAGAGCTCCCCAAGTTCTCCATGGAGACACATACAGCGTCTCTGCCTCCCACTTTGGGAGACTCTCCACCTGTCTGTGCCCCTGGGGTGTACTTTATGAACTACTCCTCACACCACTAAATGACCTTCTGATTCCACGCCAGTTGCCATCACACGGTCCGTCCGGGAGGGCGAGGACAGAGGGTGCGTAGCACTGAGTCTCCGTCTGCTCCCAGCTCTGCGCAAAGCTTCTCTGCCCTTGGTGGAGATGAGAACTCCTGATGAGCGGGGTGCAGACAGGAGCAGATGGCAGACGCGGCTTGTGCTTTGCGGATGGCCCTGCCAACAAATCAAGAGGAGCCTCCTGCCCCCCCATCAGATGAGACGACAGGGAATCCACTCTTTTTTATTTCTTGGCTACATGTGCTTTGGGGGAATCCCTGGTTTCCTTGGTAGCAAATAATCTTTTGCATTTTTATAGCAGAATATTAGGAGCCACAGAATGGGCTGGGCTTGGGCTAGGTGTGTGTGGGGAGGGTGCGGACAGCCCAAATCTGCCCATTCATTTGATGATGCACCGCTTCCGCTCCGGTTATTCTAAATGTGAAAGGGCTTCTGTCCAGCTCACGGTAGGCCAGGGTGTTACTGTGCTCTCACCGCTGCTTGACTCGCAGCCCTTGGTCACTTATTTCACCTTTAAGAGGACCCGACACCAGTGTCACAGTCAGGCAGCAGAAGGGACGAGTCAGGAACCCTAACTCCATCTACCACCCAGTGTGGTCTTCTTGCCCTGATTGGCTGAGGCTGACGAAGTGTGAAAATCCTTGTCTTCGAGTGTCACCTGTTTAAGTCTTTACTAGACAGATGGGGAACTGAGTTCAAGGCCATCAGATGAGCGGGAAAACCCAGCTTTAGTTGAAGATCTGAGATGAGGTTCAAACCTTCACCAGGCTGCGGGCTGCAAGAGCCACAGTGCAGACAAACTGGGCGGGGCTCGAGTCACCCGTACACCCACGTCACACAGTCACGAGAACAGAGGACACCACAAGCCCTGTGCTCAAGCTATACGCGCCACTCAACCAAACACCTAGTGACCTGGAGCACGTTATTTAACCTTTCTGAGTTTCTATTTGCTCACCTGAGACAGACTCAACTCTACACAGTTACTACGGGGACTAAACCAGCCTGGCTCCACAGAAACTCCAAAAAGAATCGCAACACACACCTATTATGATACCAGACATGCAGTACAGAATCTAGGGAACCTAACCATGGCTATAATTCTTTTTCTCCTGTTTAGAACATTTTCCTTATCCTTTAGAAATCACCACCCAACAGAAATAGAACATGAGCCACAAAGTAAGCCTGATAGAACATTTTAAGTTTTAATCACCACACTGAAAAAGGGAAAGAGGAGAAGTTCATTTAATTACATATTTTCTTGAACCTCACATATCCAAAATATTCCATGTCAACATGGAATCAAGATGAGTCGTTAATAAGCCACTCCACATCTTAACACAACGTGTATTTTATACTAACGATGCCTCTTAATGTGTACCAGCCATGTCTGGAATGCCCAATGCAACCTGGGGCCAGAGGTCACTGTCCCACAAGACCTTTCCTGTGTTTCCTTCCATCCCTGTGGCTGTTTCAAGGTCAGGAACAAGGCCAGCAACGATGTCACTACAGTTCTCCTGGAGAGCACTGACTAGCAAGTTTATCCCATTTTTCAACATCCAGGGACATTTGGCTCCTCTATTTTACAAGAATAGGACAGTCGCACATGTCCCACCAGTAGCCCCTGGGAGACTGAGTCAGAGAAGGAGATACCGTTGTCCTCTGTCGGGGGACGTAGGACTTGGAACAGCCTCCTGGCACAGTCACCTGAGCTAACACAGGGGCACATGGTGGCTGTGGTGGAACTGTGCCAGTGGAGAGAACTCTGACACAGAAAGCTTTACTGTCAAAGGGACAAAATTTTGCCCCCCTCACATGTATATATGAAAAAGATATGTATTTTTTTAAAAAAATAAATTAAATCCTCTGCTAAGCAACTGTTACTGTGACAAGAAATCCTTTCAAATGTACCATATCAAGGCATGTTAGGGCCCTTACATTTTCTCATTCCTAAGTACTCATTTAGTGACATCACGTGTCGAACATCAGACTGGGTGCTGAGGACACAAGTGGCCAGACACAGAC
Source organism: Hydrochoerus hydrochaeris (assembly GCA_004027455.1). Lineage (NCBI taxonomy): Eukaryota > Metazoa > Chordata > Mammalia > Rodentia > Hydrochaeridae > Hydrochoerus > Hydrochoerus hydrochaeris. The sequence continues at coordinate 17,723 of PVLA01006114.1, read as the reverse complement.
CTAGCTCTCACAGCGTTGGGGGCTCCAGGAAGTGGTGACGCGGAAGTAGACAGTGACAAGAAAGTGTGATTGTGCTGGAACAGGAGCACAGGGCCTGTAGAACCAGACTGGGAGGGCTTGTCGGAGCCAAAGGGAGCACCCTTCAGGTGGGGTGTCTGAGCGTCTGGCACTTTGGGAACGGCAGACTGAGTGGACACCAGCCAGGTCTGAGGGTAGGCGTGTGGGAGGAACAGCATGCTAGGAAGATGGAACGACACGGAAAAGCATGTTCCATCAAGAGGTGCCAAGAGCACGAGTTTCTCTCGCTTGACCTAATCCAACACTTTCTTGACTGGCTGCTCTGCAGCAAGCCAGCTCCATTTGAGGTCTCATTTCCCGTTGTAGGAAGTGGCTTCCTTCTAGGCCCCAAGCTTTGATTTCAGAAAAGCACATAAAGCACAGCAGACAGACCACTTGCTCAAAGTCTCCCACTGATTCTTAATCATTTAAAGCTTCAGATGGCACGTCAGGGCGTGAGGGAGGCTCTAACCGAAAGATCTCACTACACTTTATGGTTCCCCTTTATTGCTTCACCAGCTCAAACCCAAACCACAAGTCTGACCTCAGGACTGCGTCTGCCATGTCTGGCCTAAGGACACCGTATATAGGGTGAAGTTAAACCCAGCATTTATTCCCAGCATTTATTCGTAATAGCAGAAAGATTATTTTTTCTAAAAAAAGTATTTAAATCTGGGTGAATAATTAGGTAATAATTGTATGTCTGTTTCTGGAATTTATGCAGCTCTTAACAAAGATGACAATTTACGGTGACTTGCAAAATGCCAGTGGAAGACAATGTTAAACAGAAAAATAAAATGTGGAGAAGTCTATGTACATTATGATTACAACCATGCAAGAAATTTAAATATGAACAATGCTGGAAAGAAATCCACCCAAATGAAAACAGGGGTTGAATTAGTGCAGTGTGATTATAAATCTTTCCATTTTTTTCCTATTTCCTATATTGCACTTGTAATGTCTCTAAATTTGAATCCTAGTAAAAGTATCAATTCTTAAAGCTATCAATTTGAACACTTTTAAATGGAAGTCACACATATGAGTAAAGGACACCGTGGTCAGTGCGGGGTCTCCCCGTGGTACTGTATCGCCTCCCTGAGCAAGTGCACTGGGCCACCTCCCCCCACTCGTGACTACTGGCAGTGTTTTCATGGCCACAGGTGCAGAGGTTAAGTCACAGTGCCCCAGAGCCTGAGAAAGACCCTTGAGAAGGTGGAGAGCCAGACCCCAGCCCCTCTCTGTGAGTCAGCACCATTCACAGGCTGGGGGCGGGGCAGGGAAGGTCTCCCCAGGAAGCGATCTGCACCTGGAAACAATACTATTTTCATTGTTTTGTTGGGTTGGGTTTTATTCTCTTTTGTTGTGTTTGATTATGTTAAATCTGATGGCCTGAGCAGCTATTTAAAAGATAACAAGACATATTATGGTAGCTATTTTGGATTTACTACTGGCTTGGTTTGAAGTCTTTTCTTGCATTCATTGTTTAGTTTTTGTTGTTTCTATTCCATTCTGTTCTGTTCAGTTTTTGCTATGTCCAAAGGTATCTGCAGCTATCTTGAAGACAACAAAAAGCATTACGGTAACTATTGTTGATTTTGTAAGGTTTTAAAGTCCTGTATCACTTATACTGGTTTATTTTGATTGGTTTTATTTTCCTTGTTGTTATCCTCTTTAAAAAAGAAGAATAAAAAAAAAGGGAAGGTTGAGCTGAAGGCATGACAAAGCAGGGAGTTGAACAACAGATCTTAAAGCCCTTCAGATCAGGTTTTGTAATATCATCACTCCTTAGGGTTCCGGGTAAAATAATGGCGCCCCGGGAGCTACAGTTCCAATGACTTCCCTGACTTTTCTGACCCCTGCCTGTTCTTAGTTTGGGAAGAAATTGGTTGATTTCCTGTGTTTCTGTTTCTCCAGATGCTCGCAGCGATGGTAATGTGCACCAGTAGGGTGAGGGAAGAAGGGTCCGAGCAGCCATTGGAGGGAGGTGAGCAAGCACAGATTCCTGCTCCTGCCTGACAACTAGGAAAGCTCAGCTTGAAGAGAATGAACTATTGTCCATCCTCTGAGAGCACGGGAGACTAAATCAGCTTTAGTAACAGCAGGAGTTATTATTTAGGTTACCTTACAACAAACTCCTACAAAGCAGAAAGAATTGCTAATGGCAGTTGTGGAATTTCCTTTTCTAGAGATTTTAACAATAGGTTAGATATACATCTCACCTTGAGCGCCTCAGGCATGGCATACCCAGGAACAGACTGAACAAAAATAGCACGCCCACAAAGCTCTCTGGCGTGTCCCTGCCCTTCTCCCACAGATTTTACCAGACAGATATTTAAAAACAGGCGACACCCTCCCCACCGTCCCTTGATGAACCAACCTCTGAATCCCATTATTCTCAGAACAAACTTAGAAAGATGACCAGAAGGGATTTACCTGCACTAGCAGCTCCAGCTTCCGGTCATCGAGAAGATGGACTTGACATCGACGGCCCTCCGTCATCTAAGAGGGGAGAGAAACGGTGTCACTTAGAGTCCACAGGTCAGATAAAGGGCTGGAGGGTCCCTATCCTGGCTCCACCAAGCAGATTCCTCTGGGTGAAGCCTTCCCTGGGGACCTGGCACCATATAATCTGCGGAGTGGCAGGACTGCTTCATTCACACATTCGAAAATATTTACTGAGCACTTTCTACGTACCAGGCACTGTTGTAGAAGCTGGATGTAAAGTGTTTATATGATTTAATTTTAATAAAGACGGATTTATTTAGGATAACTGGGATCCAAAATTCTTACAAATGTAATGGCTCTCATGAGCTGGCTGACGCAGTTCCTTCCAGGCCAGCATCTCACATGACTTATCACTCCCATGAAAGACACTGCTTGCTCCCCAGTAACTCCCCAGATCCTGGCCTTGTCTCACTGTAGGGCCACTGGAGAGTTTCTCACAAGCACTTTCTCCAGGAAAGATGGTTCTCTTTGTGTCTAACAGGAAATATTCTCTGATCCTCTCCATGCCCAAAACTATCCTATTATATACTATGAGAAAATTCCCTTATTCATATACTATGAGAAAATTCCCTTATTCCTCATTCCATCCCATCATGCTTCCATGGAGTCAGATGTTCCTAGTTTTAAGGTCTGAGTTAATCAGCACATGTGGCCTGGACTGCTCAAATCTCAAATATCTCTGAATTCTGAGTTATTATAATGACTCAACACTCTCCAGCTCTGAAAAATACCAAGAAAAGTTTGATCAACTCATAAGGAGTCTATCAAAGAGATTAAAATAGATTATAACTAGGTAGCACTTAGCCCAGAGGCTTGCCATTGTCACATACAAGTCAGACCAGGAGGCCGTGGATAAGAAATACATCTACGAGACGCCCTTATTCACTTTTTGAACTCAACCTTAAGTATTAACTGCCTCAGTAAGCAGAGTGGAGCAATCTGTCAGCCATGCACACAGTAGGTGTTATGACTGACTTAATTTTTAAAATCCATCAGCTTCATTTTAATCATTCTACTGTCAGACTCAGCGAAAGTCAATTTTAAAATTAGACCAAAATCTGTGCTACCATACCACACACATACATGAGTCACTCATCAAACAAAAAAGTACACCAAAAAGGTTAAATTCAAATTTCAACAGGGCAGTTCATAGTCATCGCGCAGGTATGGAGCTACGGCAAGTCACCCCTCCTAGGGAAGGTGCATGGAGTGAAGTTCTTTCTAGAAAGGGAAGTGGTGCAATCACCCAGCAGATTCTTTGAAAAGCATTTGTTGCAGGTTTGAGAAAATTCTCAGCAGAGCAGACATAGGAAGAGTTTTATGAAAGAAATACTGCTCGGGCTTCTCATCTTTCAAACAAAACTCTGAGCACTTTACATTACAAAATCTGAAGGGTACGCACACACTTTTGAGTCGCATATTCAAATTCTAATCAGTTTTATGAAAACAACTTAGTACCTAAAAGACATTACTATAGCAAATAAAGGTTTAATCACAGTAATAAAAACAAAGAGCTAACTCATCACTTTCTCAAAAAATATTTTAAAGCATATAAAGTTCAGAATTACACGTTTACCCTGAAGGTCTTCAACTAGAAAACAGTATTTTCATTAAATTTAACAACCTCACTTCATCTGCTCAGCTCTTCAAGGAGGTACCTTGTTGTAGTCAGGGTTTATAAGGGAAACATTTTAATATAGGATACATAATTTATAGGATAATTTACAATGGTCACCCAAAGAATTAAATGCAAAAGAGTGCAGGAGATTTGTCCACATAGTAGAGTCCCAAAGAAGCCAGCCGAGGGCCTGGATCCCACAGCAATGTCCTGCATTTGTCCTGCTGAGGACCTACAGCCATGGCAATGTCCTCCATGAATCCAATGGAGGCCTAGAGCCCATGACAATGTCTCATGCAAGTCTATATCAAGGATCTACACTGGGAAGGCCCAAGGGTCAGTGGTGGTAGCTAGAATGTATGCACCAGTGGGATGAAGGATCTGTGCCAGCAGGCTGAGGAATTTGCACTGGATCCAGGAAGCAACTCTCAAAGTAAGGACCAGAGTTCCCCCAAAGAGAATTGTAGTCCTCCTCAGCAGCAAGAGCTCCTCCAAAGGTACCTGAGTTCCAATCGGGAAAACCAGTGTGACAAGCTTCTCCAGGAAAATCAAGAGTACACTATTTCCCCTCAGGTTCCCTTTTTATGTTGTTGGCAACAATCCTGAGGTGGGCCATCCACACCCAACACCACACTGATTCAGTTCAGCTGGGTGTTACAAGTTGATCATTAGTTAATCCACAACAATCCACCTTGATCACCTTAATAACCAGACACATTTCCTTAAGCCACAGTTTTCAGTGGTAGATTTATAAAAAGTTAAGTCTCAGTCTATTCAGATTTACATTAATATAACAATTACATATATACACAATTCTTATTGTACTCATTTTTGCACCAAAAACAAAATATTCAAAGAGTGTTCAAAATTGAAGGTTAAAACCACAACACTTTGACTAATTAACCTGGTTACAAACATGTCTCTAAAAACTACATTAAAATCATATTAAAAGAGTTATTACAATCACAATCCTTGCTTCCCATTAATTTAATAACAGGGCATGTTACTAAAAAACAGGGTCTCCTGCATTTCCAATATATTCTTCCTGTCTCTCTTGAATGGTCATTTTTCATTGTCCTGTTTCTTCTCAACAACCGTGTTCTCCTCTGTTTCATTCTTGTGTTCCACAGCTCCACTGGAGCCCTGTCTCTGGCCAAATACTTCAAATCACCCTGCTGGCCCTTTACTCTAAGTTTGGAACACAGATCTGGTGAAAAGCTTTCAACAGTGGACTGCACTGAAATTTTCCTGCCACCCATGCAATATCTCTAAACACAAGCAAACTGTGGAGCAATGTCCTGTTAAAGCTCAATATATAACACCTGGGTTCCAATGCAGTCCTCAGAAACCTCCTAGGCATCAGCCTCACCAGCAGTATTTTCATCAGTACTCTGATTTCCCAGGCTGTGACCAGAGCCTCCCAGGTAGTTTACAATGCAGAAAGCTGCCTCTTAGGCCAGTCTCTAAAAACCTTCCAAACTAATTCCAAAAGACCTTAAACCACATGGCCAGGCAATGTCAAAGCAATGACCCCACTCCTTGTACCAAATTCTTAGTTATTTTTTTTTTCACTGCTACACAGAATACCCAACACTCACAAATTAAGGGAGGAAAGGTTTATGTAGCTCATAGTTTGTAGAAGTTTCAGTCCATAATCAGCTAAGGTAGAATAACACATGGCAGGGGGGCAACAGTTCATGGCAGCAGAAAATAGCAAAAGCAATGAGAGAGATATTGAGAGAGAGAGAGAGAGCGAGAGAGAGCGAGAGAGAGAGAGAGAGAGAGAGAGAGAAAGAGAGGCCTCTGTCTTTCCCTTATCTAGTAACCAGTCTACTGGGGTTAGAGTAGTGCCAACCCAATCAGTGGCCTGATCCAGCAACTCACCCTTAATTGCAGCATTGCACCACCAACCAATCACACACTCTACATTCAGCCACCTCTGAAAAAGGCCCAAGAGGCTTTAGGGACATCTAGACACAAACCATGACACAAACCGTAACAGTTATATATGGAGATGTTGGTGTCTACTCCTGGAGAAACTTCAGGCAGGCCTCGTATTTTAAATATCCCTGCAAAAAAGTTGGCACAGACAAAACAGTCTGAACTAAAACTCAGGCTTGAATCATGCTTCTGAAGGTACAGCTTTCTGTGGCAGTAGTGCTGTGTCTGTTTCTCAAAAGGACACCTGTTTGTGGCTCCATTCTCCAGCAAGATTGAACCACCCTGCTTTCATCTTCAGTTCAAACAAGGGTCACCCTCATGGGTGTGCGCTGACAGAACAGACATCTGTAGCTTTGTTTGGCTTGCCAGCCACACTGAAGTTTTCTTCTGAACACCAACAATTGTAAAATAATACTTCTTTCCTTTCCTTTTCTTTCTTTATTCCCCCCATTTTCAGCTGCTCGGGCACAAGTGGAGCCTTGGCATCACCCTCAACGGAAATCCTTTGGAGAACAAGGCTTCACACAGATGCAGCTGGCATTATTCGAACCACAAACTGTCTGCTACAATGCAATTCCTCAGCAAGTCTAGGCCTGCCAAGCTCTCCGTGACTGAGAGGGACATGTGGAAAAGTGTTATTCTGAAAGCGAGGTGTCCACCCCAATTCATCCAGCTTTGCTGTTAAACTGTCCTGCGCTGGAACAGGGATTAGAAGGCAAAAGTAAAAGCACTGGATGTGCTAGAGCATCAGTCTTAGGGGCGGCTCCTTTCCACCTTGCCCCAACCAAATATTACTTAACGACTTGTCCCCGCTCGTCTGGAAAGATGAATGACACTGTTTGAGGTCAGCTATAGGAAATGGAGCTGGACAAGATTCTCAGCAAATTCGATTAGCTGGACTTCTATTTTTAACACATGAAATCAAGTTTATTAATTTACAAATGAAAATCAGAGCTGTTGCTGGGGCCAGACTACTCCAGATGGAATGGCTGACACATTGTCTCCCTGCAGACAGCAGGAATGGGAGGCCAACTATGTATGACCTGACGTGGTCCCCGGGAGTCGGGGTCGGGTAGGGGAGGGTAGAAACATTGAGGGTAGCAGGCAGCCACCTGCAGCAGCTCAGGTTGGAAACGTCACAGGACAATGACTTTGGAAACAGGCTCCTTTTCACAGAAGTGCAAGGCAGCTGGGCAAAAGGTAACACAGCCACAGACCCGGGGCCCCTCCGAAAAACATGTGGGGTTTAACATAAAAACTAAAGAAAAGCCTATCAACACCTACCAAAGCCTACCAAGGCTGGGTCACAATGATTGGATGGTAGCACCCCGGGGGAAGAAGGGACAGGGACAAGGAGGTGGTCATAGGCCTGCAAATGGTCTTTGACCAAGTTACCGCATGCCCATTCTTCAGTGCCCAGGGTAAAGCAAGCTACCCAGTGGCGACTCACATGCATTTCTGACACAGTGCTTCTACTGTACCTACTCATATAAGTTTTTTTGTTTTTGTTTTTTTAATCTATATTGATGTTTGCCTTTGTAGTATTGAGACTGCACCTAGGGCCTTGAAATGGAGCCACATCTCCACCCCCTCCCACCTTTTAGGTTTTCATTTTGTGACAGGATCCTTGCTAAGTCGCTAAGATGCAAACAGGCTGAGCTCAAGGTTTTGACCCTCCTGCCTCAGCCTCCCAGAGTGCATGTACCACACAGTTTGCCACAATGATTAACAAATACTAATGATTCATGTGCCCTAAGAAAGAATGAAAATTTCTAAATTTTCCTTTTACTTAGGAAATTTGCACTTTACTTAGGAAAATCACCAACAGTTGCTAAAAGACCTGAAATGCTCTGCTTGGAAACCTGATCATGGAACAGAACTCAAGAGTTCAAAAGCCTCCAGCCAAGGCCCAAACGCAGATGTAAGACTTGCAGCAAATCCCAGCATGCAGTCCCTGGGGCCGGCCCAAGGATGCCTGACGCATTACAGCAGCACCTCACCATCTGGCCTTCGACCCTGTCCATTCCGTGGCTCAGAAGGAAATTCCAAGGTCCTGACTATAACTTCCCAGCACAAGTCACTGTTGCAGCCTTGACTTCTGGGTCACCTCAAAGTGTCACATCTGTCTCCCTGCTTCAGACTTCTCCTGAGAAAACTGAAGTCTCAGGACCGAGCTGAGTGTCCAAAAACTGTAAGATCACATAATCGCAATAACCCTACAGCCCCTTCCAGCCAGGTAGTAATTAACGAAGCAACACACCCCCAGTGACTGCAGGGACACAAGTGGCAGCAAAAGCACACACATGACTCCAGGCACCCGGGGGCTTGTGGAAGCACCCACCCAGCAGCTGCCAATCCTGATCTGAGTCACAGAAAAAAGAGGCACCAGCGGGGTGCACGGGGGCCTCGTCACTCAGAACCTTCAAAATTTGGAAGGGACAATTCTTGTTTTCACTGATTTATCCCGAGCTCAGTCTACAGTGTCACATAATCAAACCAGATGACACCAGAAGGGAAGAGACAGAAGCACCACATGCCGGAAGTCCCATTCCCAGGGGCTGACCTTGTTCACATGCCGCTCTGTGACCTCAGCAAATGACCCCGGCAAATGACCCCCTCTGTATTTCTCAGGGCTCTTCTGCCCTTGGAGGTGGGACACACACAGGCTGGGGCTCTTGTCTGCCAAAGGCTGCTGTGGTTTACAAAACCCAGATGAAAGTTGTTCAGTGAGTGGCTCTACTAGAAGCAAACTAACGTGACAAAGTGGAATGGTACGCACACTGCAGTCCACTCCTCAGTGCCATCCTCTGCACATCCAGCAGGGGCCAAGCTTGTCACTGGGGTCACTGCTGCACCTGGGATCTTTGGCAATTCTACTGCAGTGACGCTGCTGCTGCTGCTGCTGCTGCTGCTGCTACTGCTGCTGCTTGGGTCTCTGCCTACAGCTAAAGGAATGTGGCTCTTTTCTGATAATACAGACAGATGCCACGGCGTAGCTTGGGGAAGAGGAACAGCATAGCAACAGTGTAGCAGTGTCACTGCTATGAGGGTCCAGCATGGGTTAAAGCACAGTCCTGTAAGAACACCAATGTAACCATCTCCACATGACATGGCTTGTTATAGTTTGTGTTCAGATGCCCCCTGCCAAGCCTCATGCAATCATGGACGTGGCTGAATCCAGAGTTTGTGACAGGTTCACTGTCTACCACTGGGAATGGTGGTATGAGTGCTACAGCCACCCAGGGTGGAGCTGACACACAGTGTAAGGGCAGGAAGAGGGCATGTCTTTTTCTCTTTTGCACAGTTCACTCTTGCTGTTTTGCAGGGGCCATGGACAGCAGCCCCACCATGCCACCCTGCCTTGGAGCCAACTGAGTAAGGACTGAACCTCCAAACCTGTAAGAAATACACCTTTTCTTCCCTAATTTTGAACATCAGGTATTTTGTCTCAACAATGAGAAAAAAGTAACCAAGACACCACTGCTGGGCAGTCAGAAAAATGTCTCTGGACATGAGGCCTACAAGACAAAGGGGGACACAAGTGGGGACAGCTGGGGGATTCCTGAGGAGGAGGAGAGCTGGCTGCGGGGTGCTGGAAGGAGGGGCGTAGCCTCCGCCTGCAGTCAAGCTTCCCAAAGACAAGCTGCTGGCTTGGAAGTGGGGTGGGGCAGCTCCACTGCAGAAGGCTGGGGCTGGCCCAGGGCCCGGGCACAACATCCCCCTCCCTATTCCTGCACAGCCAGGAGGACAAGGACACGAGGACACATCCATGGCACAGGCCAGAAGTGACATGAAGCTACCACCAGGCTGCGGGCTGGGCGGGGGCTGCGGTAGCCACCACACTTTGTGCCTGCTGTTCTGACCAGCTGGGCTCCTCCAGGACTGTCACTGGCTGGTCTCATGGGGTCTGCCACTGCAGGAACAGCTCCTGCCAACAGCACTTCTCCACCTCCATTTAGAGCTCCCCCGCCAGACCTCAGGCCCTGTTCTGCCCTGTCTCCACTCTCACTTGGGTGCCGTGGCTAAAGGCAGCCCGCTGTCCTACCTAGCCAGGGACCAGGCCCCTCCAGCTCGTAAACAGTGTGTCAGCGTCTCTGAAGACAGAGGCGCAATCCTCCTCTTCCTCCTCCTCTCCATCACTGGAGAGGGGCTGGGAAGGTAACAGAGTTAGACTCGGGTTGGCAGGAAGTACGGGGTGGAAAGTGAAGACTCCTGAGTGGACCTAGGTGGGACCTGGGCAGCGGTCCTTGCAGGGCTCGCTGATGGGCTGAATCGCCCTTCCCCGGGCAGTGTGTGTGGCTTGCCTGTGTGAGAGGGCTCCAGGTAGTGACGAGGCTCCTCTGAGGCCAGCTACGCCTCACCAGATCCACTCTTCTCAGCCGCTCTTCTTCTCCAGGTCACCCTTGGGCCTGAGTCTCAACCATGCTGGACTTTTTTTCACTTCTGTTCCTCCAAGGGCCACCTGGCCTTGTTACATGCTCTCTGGAAACTTTCTTCTTCCTGCTGTGGTCAAAGGATGGTCCTCTGTGCCATGACTCAACCAGATGCTACAGATACACAGGTGACTGGAGGGGCGCAGGCCCCTGCTCAAATGAGAGACACACGTTCACCTTCGTGCATCTTGTAGAGCTGTCTGGTCAACTCACCATAGGGGTCTCCCAGCCCACCTCATGGTTACCCCAGGACTTGATGTCGCCTCTCCTTGCCCTGGTGCTGGGATATCAAATGGAGCCTTTGTTTTGTTCTGAATAAAACAAGAGAGGCTGCTGGCTCCTCAAGGTGCTCCTTGTGAGTTGCTGGGAGTTTCTGGGGGAACACAGCCCCATCTAGTCCCAAGCCACTGGGGAGGTAGAGGCACAAAGCCGAGCACTGGGCTTCCCTCACTGTCCTTCCCAGGCTGTGTCCTGGTCTACAGGGGTAAGAGCCACACCCTTGTCCACTGCTAGCTGAGAATGACACTCACAGGACACACTGACAATGTAGGCCCCATTCTCTAAGCTGTAAAACAGAGCTGCAGTGTGGACTTGGATGGCCAAAGTCGGGTGCATCTTTCTGTTCCTCACCACAGGTTGGTGAGGAGGGAGGTGATGTTTGGGTGCCTCTCCCCAGGATGAGCAAGTGCCAGGCCATGACAGGGCCCTGGCAGAGTGAGTCTTTGATCCATACAGAGAACCCAGAGGCCTGGTTCTGCTCCCAAGGTTCCCTGTGCTGACCAGATCAGCACCAGAGCGCAATCTATGGAGCACTGGAACAGGCCTAGGAAAGGAGCTGAGAAGTAGCAGTGTATGGGGTGGGGTGAGACAGTCAGGCGCTATTCTTACACATGCGTCACACACACAGCTCTTACTCTCAGCATATGTCCACCAACATCCCACGAGAGCGGCTGAGTGATGTGGAAAGCCTGAAGACACAGAGCATGCAGAGAAGCAGCAGGGAGGCTTGTAACTCCAACCAGCTAGGGAGTGTCCGTGTACCACACAGGGCCCAGTAAGACCTGCCCAGCGCCCCAACCTTCCAGACAGCCTTCCAAGCCAGCCAGGGAGGGCTAGCGTGCCACATGGGGCCCAGGAAAGACCCCACCAGAGACCTCAGCCAGCTGGGGAGACCCCCTCCTGGATGGGCAGCCAATGCCACCTCAGGAAGCAACTGGGCCTGTGCATTCGGCTGCTCCAGAGGAATACAGGAAAATGACAAAATAAAGGAGCAAAATGCAATCGCAAAGCTCCAAGGCATCCCAAACAAATCCAGGAGACTTGGACATAGAAGAAAGTGTAAGTCACACACCTGAAATTTCTGAAATCATAGCAACTGAAGAGAAAAAAAAAAAAAAACCAAAACCATGAAGCTAAAAGGAAATCAGATCAGAAATAATCTCCCAGATAAAACAGGAAATGATAAACATAATGAAAGAAATGCTGAGCATATTCAAAGAAAACAGTTTAAAAAAATAGAGGACCATTGGAAAGTGATAGAAACCATGAATGAACAATACAGGAAAGAACTAGAATGCATGAAACAGATTCAAAAAGATATCCAGGAAATCAAAAGATCCATCAAATGCTTGCAGAACTGTGTGAAGGAATGTGAAGATAGACTCTCAGACCTTAAAGACAAGATGGCAGCTAGTGATCAGGAAACAAACCCTCATTTAAAAATAACAAGAAAGCAGGAAATAACAAGGAATAACAGTAGCAAAAAGATGCAAAGAAAAACAATATAAATTGATAGGTATAAGTGAAAAATGAGTCAACACAAATGAAATAAAAAGACTATAGAAGTAATAGCAGAAAATTTCCCAAGGATGGAAAAAGAAATTGATATACAGATAAGTGAAGCATACAGAACTCCAGCTAGTCATAGCCAAAATAAATCTACATCTAGACATACAACAATCAAGATCCCAGAAATCCAGCAGGAGAACACAATATTAAAAGCTGTTAGAGAAAAGAAATAGGTCACCTATAAACGAAATTCCATCAGAATCACAGCAGACTTTTCAACACAATCAAGTCAAGAATATTTCAAATCCTAAAAGAAAACAACTTCCAACCGAGATTGATGTACCCTGAAAAACTATCTTTCAAAATTAATGGAGAAATAAAATACTTCCATGACAAAGAACAACTGAAGAACTTAATAAACACCAAACCAAAGAAAGAGTACTGAAAAAAATTCTAGATAGAGACAAAAATGACTACAATTTCAAGAAAATCAACAGAAAGAAACCACCAAGCAGGGCAAACAATTAAACAAAGGCGAAAAGTTAAAAACCAACAGCAAAAGATAACATGACAGAAATAAGTCAATATATATCAGTTATAACCATTAATGTAAATAGCCTCAATTCACCAATTAAAAGAAACAGATTGGCAGAACAAAATCCAACCATATGATATACTAGAAACTCCTCTAACTCAAAAGGAAATCCATAGACTGAAAGTCAAAAGATAGAAACACTTCATGCAACAGGAACCCAGAAAAAAGCAGGGGTAGCTATTCCGTTTGCAGACAATGTGAACCTCAAACCAAGAATGATCGAAAGAAATAAAAAAGGTCACTACATACTAGTCAGAAGAAAACTTCAAGAGGAAGAGATAACAATCTTAAATATAAGTACACCAAATATGGGAGCATCCAGCTATATAAGACAAATATTAACAGACACGAAAAATCAAATAAGCAATATTACAATTACAACAGGAGACCTTAACACCCCACTGTCACAGAGACAGATCACCTAGACAGAAAATCAGCAAAGAAATAACAGAACTGAATCAAACTTGTAAATAAATGGACTTAGCAGACATGTACAGAGTGTTCCACCCAACCACATTAGATACACATTCTTCTCAGCTGCACATGGGACATTCTCCAAAACAGCCCATACACACTAGCCCATAGAACATGCTTAAGTAAATGCAAAAGAATCAGAATTGTCTGTCCCATGCATTTTATCTGACCATAGTGTCATGAAATTGGAAATTAATGACAAAAGAAACTGCAAAAACTCCATAAATACGTGGAAATTAAGTAATACCTTCCTGAATAACCAACGGGTCACAGAAGAAATTAAACAGTATCTATGAGCAAATGAATATGCAAATATAACTTACTAGAACCTGTGGGATGCAATGAAAGTGATTCTCAGAGGGAAATTTACTGTGGTGAACTCCCACATCAGGAAAACAGAACAAGCATAAATAAACAACCTGATGTTACACCTCAAACTTCTAGACAAAGAAGAGCAAGTCAAGCCCAAAACCCAAAACAGGGAGGAAATTATAAAGATCAGAGCAGAAATTAACACAACTGAAACTAAGAGAACAATACAAAGAATTAAGGAATCAAAGACTTGTTCTTTGAAAGAATAAACAAAATAGGTAACCTGCTAGCTAACTTTATCAAAAAAAAAAGGAAAGAAAAAACTCAAATTCATGCAATAAGGAACAAAAACGGTAAAATCACTACAGATTCTGTAGAAATGCAGATCATCAATACCTACTTCAAACCCCTTACTCTCATAGGTTCAGTAACACAGAAGAAATGGACAGATTCCTAGAAATGTATGAACTACCAAACTGGATCAAGAAGATGTAAAACTTCTAATGACCCAGGTTCAGCTAATGAAATTGAAAATATAATTAGAAATTTACCAACAAAGTCCTTGAATCCTTATGCATTCAAAGCTGAATTCTATAAGAAATTTAGAAAAGACTTCATGCCAACACTCTTCAAGCTATTCAATGAAATTGAAAGGGAAGCAACTTTCCCTAACTCATTCCTGGAAGCAAACATTACCCTAATAACAAAATTAGAGAAAGACCCAACCAAAAATGAGAACTACAGGCCAGTCTCCCTAATGAACATACATGCAAAAACCCTCAATAAAAAACTGGGAAACAGAATATAGTGAATCATCAAGAAGATTAAACACCATGACCAAGTGGGATTCATCCCAGGAGTGTAGGGATGGTTCAACATACACAAATCACTAAATGAAATCACTAAATGAAATATCAACAGAGCCAAAGACAAAAATCCCACAATCATCTCGATAGATGCAGAAAAAGCTTTTGATAAAGTCCAACACTCATTCATGATAAAAACTCTATGGAAAATTGGAACAGATGGTCTTTACCTCAATCTGATAAAAGCCATATATGATAAACCAACAGCCAACATCTTATTAAATGGAAAAAACTGAAACCTTTCAATCTAAAATCAGGAACAAGACAAGGATGTCCATTATCACCACTCTTATTCAATACAGTTCTGGAAACATTAGCCAGAGTAATTAGACAAGAGAGAGAATTAAAAAGAATAAGGACAGGAAACAAAGAAGTTAAACTGTCATTATTTGCAAATGACATGATACTTTATAAAGAAGGCCCCAAAAACTCCATTGAAAGACTTATCGATCTAGTAACTAAATTCAGTAATGTAGCTGGATACAAAATCAATGCTTACAAATCAATAGCATTCCTGTACACAAACAACAAACTCACTGAGAGAGAAATAAGGGAAACTACACCCTTCACAATAGCATCCTCCCCCAAAAAATGAACTACTTAGGAATCAAGGAAGTAAAAGATCTATACATTGAAAATTACAGTACTGTGAAAAAAGAAATCGAAGAGGATTTCAGAAAGTGGAAAGATATGCCTTATTAATGGATAGAAAGAACCAACATAGTGAAAATGACCATACTCCCAAAACTGCAATACAGATTTAATGCAATTCCAATTTAAAAAATCATTAATGTACCTCACAGATCTAGACAAATCATTCTTAAAATTCATTTGTAACCAGAAGAGATCTAGAATAGCAAAGGCAATTCTGGGCAACAAAGGCAAGGCAGGAGGCATCACAATCCCTGATGAAATTATACTACAAAGCTACTGTGATAAAATCAGCATGGTAGTGGCAAAAAAAAAAAAGGCTTGAAGATCAATGGAATGCATAGAAGATACAGCCACAAATACAAACACACTGAGCCATCTTATCTTTGACAAAGGAGCCAAACATGCTCAGTGGGAAAAAAAACCAGCCTATTTAATAAATGGTGCTGGAAAAACTGGCTTTCCATATGCCAAAAAACTAAAAGTCTATCACTGTACACTAAACTAAAGTCAAAATGGATCAAAGATCTAAATATTAAAACAGAAACACTAAATCTTCTGGAAGACAAAGTAGGTAGAAATCTTGACATAGGGTTACACAGAGAGTTCATGAACAGAAACCAAACTGCACGGGAAATACTTCACAGAATCAACAACTGGTATCTCATGTTATTAAAAAGTTTTATCACGTCAAAAGAAATCTCCCACAGAGTGAAAATAAAATCTACGAATTGGGAAAAAAATCTTAGTCAACTGTCCCTCAGACCAAGGACTTCTATTTAGGAAATATAAAGAATTAAAAAAAATATCAGGCTCCCAAAATTCAAAGAGCCACTCCAAAATGGGCATCTGAGATGAATACACACTTCTCAGCTGAAGAAATACAAATGACAAATAAATATATGAAAAAATGTTCAAGGTCATTGGTCATTTGAGAAATGCAAATTAAAACAACGCTAAGATTCCACCTCCAGAAAGAATGGCTGTCATCAAGAAATCAACCAATCACAAATGCTGGCAGGGCTGTGGGGAAAAAGGAAGGAACTCTTTTTCCATTGTTGGTAGGAGTGTAGGCTGGTACAATCACTGTGGAAATCAATGTGGAGATTCCTCAAAAAACTAGGAACAGAAGTTCCATTCAACCCAGCTGTTCCCCTTCTGAATATTTTCCTGGAAGTACTGAAAACATCATACCACATTGACATATGTGCACCCATGTCACAGCTGCACAATTTGTAATAGCCAGCTCTTGGAAACAATCCAAATGTCCATCAACTGAGGAATGGATAAAAAAGATGTGATATTTTTATACAACAGAATACTACTCAGCCATAAAGAACAATAAACTCAAGGCTCTTATAGGTAAATAGATGTAATTAGAAACCACACTCATAAGTGAAATAAATTAGACTTGTATAAGTATTGTCTCACTAGTGTAAAACACTGAAAGGGTAAATAAGATCCAAAAGTTACAATAGATACAGTAAAAAGGAAAGAAACTGCTCAAAGGGAAATTATACTGTTTGATCAGTCTTGCATGCCTGTATCTGGTAATCTGAGCAACTATTCTGAAGAGAACAACATGCAATGTAACAACCATTGTTAAAATACTGTCATCTTTTCAAATCCTTATCACTATTGTCTGTTGTTGTTGTTATTTTGCTTTCATTGTTGTTTTCTGGTGGTTTTTTGCTCCTTAATTTTTCTGTTTTTTTC
This sequence comes from Hydrochoerus hydrochaeris, assembly GCA_004027455.1. Taxonomy (NCBI): domain Eukaryota; kingdom Metazoa; phylum Chordata; class Mammalia; order Rodentia; family Hydrochaeridae; genus Hydrochoerus; species Hydrochoerus hydrochaeris. Next base: position 767 of record PVLA01006114.1, on the reverse strand, counting down.
TTTTTAAAACAAAAATAAATAAACCAATAGCTTAAAAAATACCTAGGGGTCAATGATAAAAACCCAGAGAGAGAGAGAGAGAGAGAGAGAGAGAGAGAGAGAGAAGCAGCAAGAGTCTGTACCCACCCCACACCCCACACCCCACTGTTGTTTTGGAGCAGGAAAAAAAAGTGAAGAAGGAAAATTACACTTGTCCTTTGTCACAGGCGTCCTGGCCGCAGGAGCTGAGGGACAGGGAGTTTTTGTTGTTTCTGGAGTTTTGGTTTTGTTGTTTATTTGTTTGTTTGTGGAATCAAGAGGCTGGCAGAGGGCAAAGCAAACACCTACCCTTCCTTCTGTTTGGACAACTGTACTTGGAACTATTAGAGAACAGAAAATGTGACTGGAGCCAGGGAAGCGGGACTCAAGAGATGTTTGTTTGTTTTTTTTTTTAAAGTCAGGAAAAAAGATGAGGTTGGAGAAGGGAGGTAAGTTTTACTCTGTGGCTCTGACAGAACAGGGCTTGCGAAGGATGCAGACTCCAGGGTGAAAACGAAGCTGGCGGTGTAGATCGTGTAGATCAGGGTAGGGCGCTTGCCTAGCACCTGGGGCCCCGAGTTCTATTTCCAGTGCACTCAAAACAAACAAAGCAAAACTCACTAGGAGAAGGGAATTAAATGAGAAAGTACAGACTGAGACATCCAAAGGACCTGCATGGAGAACTCCTGAAGGACTGTGCGGACACATCGTGGATGGGCGGGGCTGGGGCTGGGCTGGTGCTGGGGCCA